>JAQIXN010000668.1:0-31440 GCA_034698145.1 Proisotoma minuta
TTTATTGAATAAAACAGTTTTTCTATGTATTCCATTAATTTTATATACAAAGTCGTTGTTTCTTCATTCGTCAGCCGGGAATAGCAAAGCCTGCAAAGTTGTCTTAAAGTTTCCTCCCACTTTAGTCCGCTGTATTTTGTGGGGCACACCCACTCAACTTTAGATAAGTATTTTACAGGCTAATTAAAAGGATGGCTTCACTTGGAAATCCCGAAGAACTTCCCATCGAGCTCCTTCACGGAGAAATGGTCTGCAGTGGAATTTTGGGAGATAAGGATGACGACCCTGTGAGAATCCTGTCAAAATGGCATTTGAACAATAGTAATAGTGACATTATTTTTGAACATTTTCAGAATACGCTGTTATCTAAATTGGAATACATTGGATTCAGCACGGGCTACAGACTGATCGAGAGGTTGCTCAAGGACTCCCCTCGTTTCAAAGACGAGCTGGACACTGTTAAATTCATTTGCAAAGACTTTTGGACGGCATTATATAAAAAGCAGATTGACAATTTGAGAACTAATCATCAAGGGACTTATGTGCTGCAGGACAACTCATTTAAATTCCTCTCAAAGATTTCAGCATCTAAGCAATATTTAGAGAATGGACCTAAGGTAGTCTTGAAAAAAAGATAAGTTGTAAATTGAGTTTTAATTTATCTAATTCTAATTTATCTAGTTTTTGGCCTACACTTGTGGAATAATTAGAGGAGCTTTAGCAAATTTGGGAATCTCGTCAGTTGTTATTGCTGAAACATCAACAATGCCTTCTTGTAGATTTCACATAACTATTCAACGCCCAGTTTGACTTAGGTTATAAAGCTGTAATTAATTTATTAACTTTTGAAAATGAATATTATGCATGTTTATAATAATTAATGTTCATTAATTAATATTTATTTCCCGTGAAATTTAAGGCGTGAATGAAAATGCACATTTTAACGTTTTAACTGGGTAGGCTTGTGCATTTCACCGAGTTCTTTGTGGAGTTCATGGAAGCATTTCTTGCAAAATATATCCCCATCACATTCCTCACACTTCCAAATTGCTCGTTTCTCATCACATATTCGGCAAAGGTTGTCCACGTCCTGCAACAATAATAATTCATATGAAAACATGGGTTTTAAATATTAATCTTAAATTCTTAACACCCACCTCGTCATTATCACCGCTGTCATATTCTGCCGAATCCATGCTGACATCTTCAACATGCGGATCATTGGAATCTGAATTGTCTGTCCCCTTTTCATTAGATTCTAACTCTACCTCAGTTTTAAACTGCAAATATTAGACATATTAGTTGATTAATTGAGCCATATTCATTTTAAAAATCTGTTGGTACGCACTCGATTGATTATTCTTGCAATTTGTTCTTCCTCTGAGAGTTCTTCCGGTTCTTCTGCGCTTTGTTGTTTGTTAATAGAACTACTTCCTTCTCCTTGAGAAGCAGATGCGGCGGAGGAGGAACCCTTGAGTTTTGAAAGTCTCGATTCAATACTTCCTACGGCTTTAGAGAGACCTGCATGATACTGATTATCAAGCTCAACTTCCGCTGCAAACTTTGCAATCAGGTCTTGCTCAGTTTCAGGCTTGGATTTGAAGTTGTTCATTGAAGAACAATTAGAGGCTTTGAGTGATGGATCTTCATCTACATAAACCATCATTATTATTTCAACAGCTAACTTATAAACATTTAAAAGTTCAACCTTTAAGCCTCGCTAGCCTTTCTTGTATCTCTTCTTCAATTTGATCCGAGCTCCGTCGATGTCCAACGTTGGATGTTCCATGATCATGTTTTCGAAGAGACTCCAAACGGTCAGCAAGTTGTTGATCTTCAATGGAGAGTCCCTTTTTCAGCTGAGCAAGTCTTGCCTCTCGAGCTGGCTGCTTGTAAACAGTGATCGGTGGTCTGGAAGGATTTTCCATTGACTCTAACCTTAATTCATTCATCATATTAATTAAAGTTTAAAACAATCTGCATGTAAAATTACCTTTGTAAAGCTTTTGTGATCAAGAGTGGTTCTTCGGGTTCGATTTTTGAAGTTGAGAGGCCGTCACAACGTTGACAGATTAAAATTTCTTTGGCCGTTTTTGGATCCTTGGCTTTGAATCGAAGGCACTTTTTGCAATACGAAAAACCGCATTTTGGGCACCCCAACTAAATAAAAGTCTTGATTAATTTGCCATTTAATGCCAAATAATAATAATGTGTTACCTCTCTTCTCAGAAACCCAAAGGACTGGGCACACCCACTACACGACATGGTTGACTAATTGTATCTAATTAACTTTAGTGGACAAAAATAAATTTAAATGACATTGGTGAGTGTTCTGCGTTTGTTTGGGCAGTGGATCATGTGAAAAACATGTGAATGACTCACTCGCTCGCTCTCAATTATTCGCTTTCTCCAACAACAAAGTCTCAACCTGCCTCCTTTGTTCCTTCTTCTCATGAAAACCTGTTTAGATTGCTTTAGACGTAAAATTCTGAAATAAAAGTACCAAAATGTAAAGTATGTAAAATTCCAGTGTTGGTCAATATCATTATCAGCATTGAATGGAAAATTACAGTCTTTTCATGCATGTTTTACAGAGTTTTTACTTGGTAAGTGTAATTATAAAGGTTTCATCATAATTCCATTTTCTTGATGAGAAAATTGCATATGCATAAAAGCATTTAAATAGTAGCAGCGTTTAGGAAGTAAGTGGTTTGTGGCAGGCGCAGCATTGGTTGTATATTAGACCACAAAAATCCGAATTCAGAGTCGGAGAAAGTTTCGTACCCGGACGAGTGGCTTTCAGGGGCGTTGTGGTGTATGTCAAATATTCTCATCACCTTTTATTCCGACTTGTATATTTTGTAAAAGACAATGATTTGGGCATAATGTGTCATCCATCTGAAGAGGACACATTCTTGTTGGACTTGTCTCATTAGATATCCATTTCCAGTATTTCCAGTCCGTTGAAGCGCTGCGGTTGACCACGGAGGGTTACTTTTCTGGCAAGGGTTTAGCAGCGAGGAAAGGAAGGGGAAGAGCTAGTAAAGCCAAATGTCTACATGGATGCAGTTCAATGAAATCATCTCATTCTGTGCCGTGTAAATGTACGTCTACTTTTGGTGTTTGAGTCAAAAAGGATATATACTAGTTTCGGTGGTGGTTGTTGGTCCCACAAATGCAATCCTTGTAAAAATGTTGCAGTCGTGAACTGGACGAGGAAGAAATTATATATAGGGAACATCAACTCTGCTTTCCAGTTCACTTCCTGTAAAATTTACAGTGTAAATACAAACCAGTAACGATAATTATTATTACATGTGAACATTATCACTAATCAGTGCAAATGAAAGGAGTCGCAATGGAAGAACTCAAATTCGAAGCCCCACTCGCTCAATTTGAATCCGAAGATTTTGTGGACTTGTGCTCCGATCTCCAAAACTTGTGTGACTTGAAAGTTCCAAACCTAAACAACAATACTACCAACAATGGGAATTCCAACCACAACAACTTTTCCAGTCTTGCTGCCAGCTTCCTATCTAACAATCCCACTGGAGCAAGTGGCTATGAAAATGCAAATAATTTTTCCAAAGGGTTGGAACAATTGATGAAGAAAGCATTGGATGAGGATAATAATGACGTCGTGGTTGTCGAAGGAGAAGGGACATTCACGGACAATTTTTCTGGATCACTTGAGGACTTGGTCAACACATTTGACGAGAAAATCACCAAATGCTTCAACAATTTAGATGAGACTACGGATAAACTGGCTCCTGTACAAATGAGATCCCAAGAAGAACTTATGAACGATTGCCAGTAAGGATTTTATTTTATTTATATAAATAAATTACATGCATGCTTTTTGGATATTTATAAAAGAGCATAACGTGGAGCATGAAAAGTTCTCTGAAAGTTTAGTACAAATTATGTTACATTTAATGGCAGGGATTTAGCACATTTGTTTAATCGATATGCACACGTACAAGAGGAATATCTCAACGATTGTAAGTTACAACTTGTAAAAGATAAAAGGTTATTGATTCTATTGGCATACACAGTTTGCTTCTGTGCATTCCAAGATTGCCTTTGTTGATCTTCCTAATCCAGCATAAATTATACTTCTTATACAAACATCTTAACTTGATCAAACAAGACGAATGTTTTTCTCAAGCCAATTGTTGGAACTCTCAATCTTGTTTTTCTTCTGCTTCAGAAATTCAAAGCATTCTAATGTAAATCTCAAATCTGACTAATTTGACATCAAAAGTCAATCAGTCAGGTTTCCAAATCACAGTTGACCAAAATTTTAACAAGCTTTTACTTTGACTGGATTTAATGTAAGTAATTAGTTGAAGTGATTACTAACAATGAACAAAGTGTGTACTTACATAGAAGAAGAATTACTTTTCAATGTCACTTAAAGTCATGCTTGATTTGTAAGACGACAGAGTTGAGAGAATGGAACAAAGGTGTGACCAGAGTAAATCATCATTTGATAAAAAATCACATTTACATTATTTTATTAGACTCCTAGCGTGAGAGCCATCACTGGCACATGCATGGGGTGTTTTCATTGTTTGAGCTAAATTACACCTGTCATTAGCTCTTTTTTTACAAGAGAACAACTTGCTGAAATTTTCATGAATTTTTCAAATGTGCGTGTGCTTTTATCTTCTTACAGTTTGACACTTTGATTTTATTCGTTTAGCTTAAGACAACCTCATTACCAAAAGAAAGTTGGCTTAGGACAGCTAAAATTATTCATGGGCTTCGTTCGTTGCCTAATTAGGAAAGTTCTCCAGTCTTTTACCCATTTTGGGCAGCAAGAACTAACGATAAGCAGATCGGTTTATCATTGTAAATGTCAGCCGTCACCTAAAAGTATGAAACACCTGGCACGGGAAACAAAGCCATAAGCCATAAGGTGAGCTAAAGTTAAATGCTCATTTCATTAGTCAGTGCTTCAGACACTGACGTCGTTTTCCGCATTTCTAGTTATGGTCATTGTGGCTTGGTAGAATGAAAAGGGTTAAATTCAAATGAACTAGACTCTGTTCTAATTTGATTTACTAGATAAAGTCTATTCAAATATTCCTTATAAGGCTTCCACTTTTAATGGTTTCATATAATATTAAAACTAAATATTACGGCTTGTTTTCCTCTCAGGCGCAATAAATGTGTTGGATTAGATTAAACCAATCCTTCTCCTATCTCTAGTCAAATTACTAGAAATTGGTTCCAGACGAAAGTGACTAGATATATGTATATTTAGATATAAAGTTGAGATAAAATAAAAGGAATAAACTATACAATAACCAAGTTTACTTCAAAAACTGCAATTGAGCAAAGGCTTTTTTTCTCTCAACTTTCTCCAAAGTCCATGCAACAGTGTATTTTGTGAGCGAGACGGAGCAAATGTCCATCAAAGTTAAGCCGCCTGCATGGAAAAAGACATAAATTTCCCAAAGTTTTCTACGTGCGTTACTTTTGGTCATGTTCACTGTTCTTCTACTTATTCTTTGGATCGATAGCCACAATATGCCAGCTTTCCCCCTTTTTTACAAACTTTCAAACCCGGTATTTGATTAGGTGTGATGGAAAGAAATGTTGTGAAAGTCACCTTTCTCTCACAATGCTTATATATATGTATGTATACGTAATATTTAATAATGTTTGAGACAACTTTCCCCAATATTTTTATCCTAGCAAAGTTATTTGGGAAATGTGTAAATTTCGTGGAAAATGTGCCAAGGAAAGAAATGGAATTTAGAGAATTCTCCAAAGCATCCAACTTTCTCCATTTCACTCCATGTTTTAGTTGATGGAAGAGAAAGAATCAAAATCTTTTCGTGTTACACTTCCTTTCTCCTTCACGTCCCATGAAGCCCAGTTTTTGCAAAATCGAGAATGTACTCTGCTTGGTAATTTTGTTACACATATAACCCAATTTTTCTTTTCTTTGTCAGAGGAAAAACTTTCTATTTTATCTTGTAAGTTTTCTTTAGAACATCCATTAGCTGTACCTCCTATCATGAAAACTGCTTTTCTCTCTCTTTTTAAAAAATGTTGCAGAGATAGTTTAAAGTAAATTGAAATATAATGGTAGACTACTCATAATACTTAAATTATATAGGCTACTGCCTATTTTGTGTAGAGGTTATATTGAAAATGTTGGTTACTACTACTGATTGATATATACGATCGTTAGAAGAGATTGTAGTTGTGGACGAACTAATGTGCTATTTCAGCGAGATACCAGCCAAACCAATTTAGCATCCTTTTCTGTGCTCTGCTTTTTTATCCTTCATGGAAGAAATTAATCCATCGCTAACTGTTATTATTAGCCATTGTGTTATTTGAAAGCACATTTCATTGTGGATAAAACGATCTATACTCATGGTAGAAATGGTGGCGTGTGACAAATCCAGATCAACTGTTGACATTTGATATTTAGCAAATGTTTTTGTAGTCAACATTTTCATCTAGCTCTTTTACATAGTTGCAAATCTCAAGAGGTTTGGGAAAGTTTTGGAAAATATAGGTGATATAAATCAAATTAAGCCATTAACTTTGCGAAATTGTTAAATTTCGTGCATTCATTTTCATTTAAATAAGTTGTGGTTTTATTTTGCGTTTCCTCTGTATGTGGTCGTTTTGAAGTAAGAATAATTGAAATTTGAGCACTTTTGGCATTTCAACCCACATCAAATTATCCACATATAAGACTAATGTTAATGTTGGAATTCCAACAGCGTGATAAATGGTCAAAAGGCTCATTTTACAATGAAAACTATGTAAAATCTAATGCTCCATGATAATTACATGAGTTGGCAATGCAATATATTGAAGATGCTATTTAAACAAATGCTACAAAAAGGACGTATGTTATTAAGCATGCTTAGGATTTTCTAGAAGAATGCATATTTTAGAGTTTTTTTAGTGATTGAAATTGAGACTCTTTGGGAAATTACAGCAAGAATTCAATTGTCTGTTATAATCAATCCTTCTATAAATTTAGCTTTAAAATGTCTTGAGTTGCATCTTTTTTTATTGAGCTTGATGTTGCGCTGGCAGACATGTTTCACTGTAAATATATGGTTCATTATTACCACCAGGGGAAATGTACTGCAGCGCATAATGGCGTTGAGACCAAGCTTTGTTTCAAGAACAAGATCTATATTGCTTTGCCAAGAAGGAACTGGATCAAAAGAAGACAAGATAGAGATTAGGGATGGGTTTGGGTTAAAGTCCACTGGAGAAAGCAAGTGACTTTTGTATTCTCCACACGGAAAACTGTCACTCCTTCTTTAACGAATACAGTTTTAGAGATTGGACTCAACAATACTGCCAACTGCGAACTAAATGCAAATGTTAATCCTGAGTCACGTCATTTACCCATTCCAATGCTTTATGCAACTATTAAATTAGAATGGACATGTCAGTTCATACAAATCACAAGACATTCGGTTGTTGTTGTAATCCACAGAATGAATGCTTCCAGAAACTTTAATAGCAAACCGTTTTTGTTATTTTCAGAATGTGGTGGAGTCTTACGGGAACTTATGGCGGAGTATTACCCATCGATTGGTCCAAGACTTACACTAGAAAATTGCAAATACCCACACTCAACTTAAATGAGCAGGTAATTATCTATTATATTATATAAATACTATGTATGTAGCTCATCAAATGGCTGCATAAAGTTCTAAATGTCACTTTGGAATTGTTGTTGAAAGTCATTCATGAAATTGGCATTTAGTTCAACAATGTTGACGTCCATGACTTTTAAGGTTTATGAGACATGCCATGATATTACTTTTTAGCTTTTCTCTTGAAAGTTAGGTGAAAGGAATTCTCGTTTCTTTACTCAAAATATAAAAGGTCACATTTTCATTAACCTTCATGTCATCATCCGGGCTTAAGGTCACATTTGCCCAAAAGTATGCACATCTACGTAAGAAAGTTAAGTTGCATACATTTTTAAACGAAACATTAAACTTTCAATGGTAATAAACATCACTTGACATGTATATTGCCTTCTAGAGCCACACATTTGTCTTCTGGCCAAAATTGGCAAAAAATGGCCCAAATAACTTCAAAGCTACTTCAGTGGTGGTAATGGTTCAAGTGGCTGAACGATGTTCCAAAATGTGGGTCGATATTTATCTTCTGTCTATCTAGATGAAGAAAGCTATTTGATGCTGTACTTATATATCGAATCTCTATCACTCATGATCTCATCTTTTAGAAGCTGTCAGTTGCCGTATCATCTTGATTTCTTTTGAGCATCACTTAATAGCACGTACATGGATAATGGACGCTTTTCTTCGATTTTCTTTCATTTTCTCATTCCGAATGCTTTCCCTACACAGTCTATTTCACATTCAATTAAAAGTCTTTGTATAACTGACATTTCAATGCCGATATTCTATATATGGATTTTTTGCTTCATTTCTTATTTTGGGACGAGTCCAAGTGCAGCTGAATTATTTTTATTTGTTACGGTCAGAAGAGGAAACGAGATAATATTTAGATGAGATACATTTTGCTCAAAAGACCGTAAGTCTTGTTTGTGTAGGTTGATGACAAATGACCAAAGTATGTATATTAGCATAGTTGCATTTGTTGAATTTAACAAAATTTATTGTATATACTTTATCTACTTAAAAGGATATGAGACAAATAAGGCGTCTACAAATACATATCTCTCTTCATTCTAAGAATTGGCAGATTTTGAGGTTCATTGACCAAATGACTTCAATTTAAACAAACCTCAGTTTAAGCATGCATTTGTATGTGTATATATGTAGCAAATGTTTAATTGATGATATTCTAAAATTCTAATTCTTTGTCTCTTTTGAATGTAGGTCAGCAAGTCGGTGGAGAATGAATTTAGCAGTTTAAGCGACGAGGATGAAGCTGTGGCGAGTGACTTGGACATGCACTCTCTTATCTTGGGTCGGAGTCATGAGCCAGAACCAGAACCACCCACTGCGGATGAAGTGATCAAAGAGATCGATTTCATTATGCAGGTCTGTCTCACTCCCCATCTCCTTTAGCATCAATAATGCACCTTTATGGCACCCACAAAAGTCTCTTTCTCCATTTTGTTGTGTATCGGAGAAAGTATAAGTATATATCTGCTAAGGTGGGAAAAGGTGTAGATATTTCAGTTAACGATTTTCACCTACCACCTACTTATCTGATCCTTTACAGCATAAAAGGGTGATTTGCATGTAATGTTATGCGAAACTTTTCTTATGGACTCTTCAGTCCCTATTACTTGCCATTTCAATGGAATCCATTTCCCTGCAGATTGCGTGCTATGGTGTTAAATAGATGACGTCAAACTTTTCTGTTTATAATATAATTCCAATCAATTACTTTGTTTATTGCTGGAAATAAAAGTGAAAGCAATTGGACCTTGTATGTTGCTGGAAGAGAAAACTGAGAGTGAATTTTGCAAGTTTTAATCTATGCTTTAGTTGTTTATTTATGGGCTTCCCTTTTGCGAAGGGAATACCATAAATTTGCAAAGAATGAGTTTGAGCTGGTGGAGAAAAGTAGTGAATAAATTTTGTGTCTGGCTTCTTTCATTGCAGGAAACTCCGGAGTCTGAGTGTTGCTCTGAGGCCGGGGCCTGTGGCTGTCAGGAGAGAGCCGATAAGGGAAAGTTCTCCTCCGCTCCTTTCTACAGAGAAAGTAAGCCCTTTCCCCAAAATGGGAAAATTCCCTATCCGCTCAACAAACCAATAGTCATCCAGTTAATTATAATTTATTATGAGAGGATGGCAATAACTATATGTATGTACTATTAATCTTTCATAGTATATAATGATGAATGAATCATTTTGGGAGCCTCTTGTCAATTGATATATACCTATTATTATTGACCTTACTTAATTGAGTGTCTATATATTTTCTTGTCAGAATTGAACGAGTTGTCTCTGAACGAGTTGAACGAGCTGCTGCTAGAACTGGAGGCACAAATTAAAGACTACTCTGAAGTCCTCATTGCAGAACTGGCCCTTCGAGATGAGCTCGAGTTCGAGAAAGAGCTGAAAAACTCGTTCATTTCACATCTTTTGGCAGTTCAAACAAAAAGACGCCAACATAATTTGGACAGGAAAAAGAAGGTGGGGGAAAAGGGCTCTCCCACTCGGACTACTCAACAATCCAAGGTATATAATCTAACCGATGAATAGCCAATTCAATTTATCTGAAAAATTAGAGCAGATTTTGGTCTACTTTGATTTGTGGTCAGAATATTTAGCAAATCATTCACACGAGTCTAATATTTCATTTATTTCAAATGCCTGTCTTGACCGTATGTACTAACGAATTCTGAATTTTCCTTTCGCAGTATCTTACGACAGTCATTCCATACCATGCCCACAACGGACCCCCTTCAAACCAAAATCTTCAAGTACTCATAAAAAGTAAGACGCTATACATATGCTATAGTAGAATTATCATATGAATTTTCTAAATGAGAACATTATTTATTTTCTCTAGTCCTCAAAGCAATTGAACAAGACAGCCCAGCAGTTCCCACTTTGCTGACGGACTACATTCTCAAAGGTATTTAGTTAGATGGAGAAAGTTACAACGAGAGAAACCAATTTGTGTAACTCTCTTTTATGTTTCAGTGCTGTGTCCAACATAAAGACCACTTCCACTTTTCTTTACTCATCATCTTTTTCCAAATCCTCAGATAGCTTCTTACAACAGGAGAACATTTGCCTCCCTTACTTCCTTTGCGTACCAAGAAAGCCAAATCATGCTTCTCCCAACTAACGATATATAACTACATGATGTTAAATAGCAAATATAAAAAAAATCGTGGAGAAAATAGCATTTGTATGAACAGCTTTCTACTTTGCAAAAAACCACTTCAATTCAACCTATATATGTACTACCTTAAGAATATCTTAATATGGAGTGAGAATGGATGGCATTGCTTTCTTCCTTCAAACAAAATTGAAAAGTAAAATATTTCGCATAAAAATACTTTTACTCAACTCGGTCTAGTTGCAAATTATCGAGAAAGTGAAGCTGTCTGTTGATTATTTTTTTTGTGCTATAAATTGAGTTGTGTGCCATATTTATAACCTGCTATTTTTTTGTAAACGATGTGTTCCCTTAAACAATCATTATTAAGAGTTTATCATTTTATTTGCAACAAAAATATCAATTGTTTCCAATCTAGTCAGTTTGATGCAACAAATCATTACACAGCTATATTTAATTATTAAGGTTACTAGTAATTAAAACTAGGATTGCGTACCTTACTTACGCTGATGCCATTTACCTGATCATTGTTGTTGATGTAACAATTATTATAAAAAAATATTATTTATGAGAATGTCATTTTGTGTTTAGTTTTTACGCTTATCTTATTTAAGAGACGGGAAAAGAGAAAGTTATGTAATAATTCATGATCATAATCAACAATCATATAAAGAAAACGACGATTAATTTAGCTAATTTCATGCGCGGAATTCCGTTATCTCAATGACACTAGTCTGCATTTATGAAAGTAGCTGTTTATGATTCTTAAGAGCAAGTATTATATAATAACAGAAAAAGCTTGGATTTAAATTTTGACCTTGAAGCTGCTTAATAATACAAGAATGATATTTTTGGTGATATTCCTTAATCTGAGAAGCATTGAGCTACTTACAGCTATTATTGTATAACATGATTAAATTTTGTATGTTAGCAAATCAGTTCATTAAAAATCAACAACAAAGTAATCAACTTTCAGAAATGAAAATGGACACTTTGCTAAAAACAACAACTACAGACTAATAATAATAATCAAATGACATGTTAAATTGTTGTAGTGTGGAATGTACTGTAATTGTAATTGTGAGCTATTCTGCAAATAAAATGTTTTAGATCACATTTATGACTTGTCCAACTTTTAAGAATTTATTTTCAAATTGAAAATTGCGATAAAATAACGAAATATAAAAAGGTTCAATCATACATATAATTTTCACAGATTATCAATAAAAAATGACTAATGTTACAATGAACAATAAGGCTATTGCCTTAATTTAAAGCACCTAAAAACTCGTTTTTCAAAAATAAAATTTAAATGAGAACAAAAAACTCAACGTCAAAAACAGTAAAGGTAACATGCTTATATAAGTTACAATTTTAAGATCAACACAGAGGCGCAAAACGTGATCATCCACTGCTCAAAGGGGACATTAAAGAAATCCTATTTGGAACTTTCATCCAAGTCAACTCTTGTTGAAGCACTCTAGGTAGAGAAGCAATATCGAGCGAACTATTTAGCACTGAAATCATACATAGCGTCTTCATCGTGGGATCTGGAAATATGTATAAAAGACGAATATTTATAATTAATATGACTTGTTTTTATTTAAAGATGCTTTCAAGACAGTACCCATATCAAGGACATGCATATCATCATGGTCCATAAGATTTACGTCTTCGTGCATATTATTGCCTTCGTTTACATGATTTGGTTGACTACTATTCTGATGAGGCACAGCTGGACTAGTTCCTCCAAAGAAATATACTCTGTTCTCAATTACTACGCACCCTTGTCGTCGTCTTGGGCCAGGGCATTCCCCACATGGCTTTAGGGATTTCCATTCCCCACTTTCTATAATAAAATTTAAGAAATCAATAATAATTGAAAGATTTGAGAAGAGAATTCACCAAAAATAAACTACATACCTGGATCATAACGGTAAAAATCATTGAGATGCTCATTTGTAAGTCCATTAAATCCACCAAATATATACAAGAAGCCGTTATGCATAAAAGCTGAATGGGATCGTCGTCCCATCGGAACATCGCCAAATGTCTTTGGTGTAATCCACTCTTGTCTTTCTACATCTAAACAAACTAAATTATTGCAGTACATTTCATTTCTCGTGTGTAGCGGCCCATGTCGGTCTCCTCGTCCTCCAAAGATGAACATATATCTATCCAAATAAACGGTCGCAGTGTGAAAGTCCCGGAATGAGGGAGGTTTACCCTAAAGAAAAGAGAAATAACAATAAGACAATATCCAAAAAAAAAATAGAATGGTAATTATTCAACATACAAAAGTTGGGATTAATGCCCATGTTAGTGTTGTCAATTCTAGAGCATATACATCTTGTGAAAATAGACCAATCACTTCCTCATATCCTCCGAAAATGAACATTTTATTTCTTATGATGACTGCAGAATGACCATCTCGTGCCCCTGGAATATTTCCCGTCACATCGGGTTTTTCCCAAGTGCATGTCGTTGTGTCAAATCGATACAGCGTTTTGCATGCGTGGTCATCATTTCTTCCTCCCCACAAATAAATGTAACTTCCATATGCGGTGACCGTGTGTCCGTATCTTTGAAAAGGAACGGAAGGGTCCATTTCGAAATTTAAAACTTTCCATCTGTAGGTGACTGTAAATTTAATAAAAAAAGAAGTTGTTGGTTAAAAATAGTTAAAATGCATTACAGATCATCTTATAGTACAACCCATCTACTCAATTAGGCAACGAAATTAACTATCGAAATTGAATAATGACGATGATGAAGTAATAAGCAGGAAGAAATGCAGCCAGCCATTGACCATGTGGCTAAATATTACTTCACAATATCAATATCTTGTTTTTTCACACTATGAGCACAATGCAAGAAAACATATACCAAAAATCTTGAAAGCATGCATTTCTAAACAAATGTAGGTCACTCGTTTGCACACCTTCACAAAACAAGAGATAACAGAAAAATGATGAAAAATGTAAACTCTAGGCTTGTAAATTATGAAGGCCAAATTGTTTTTTTGTCAATTTCATTTTCATTTTGCAATTTGAACTTTAAAACGACAATACTTGAAAAAAAATAAGAATTTCAAACGAAATCAACTAAAGAATGCCGTTTACTAAGCCAGAAGCAATAGTTTGTTCCAATTTTCTAAATCTCTAAATGATTATCAATTATTACGAATCATCAAACATTTTCAAAATTTTCTAACTTGGATTCAGTACGTGGACATCGATAGGACGTTGTATGCCATAGTTATCGTCAGTACAATAACCCCCAAAGGAATACACAAATTGTCCCACAGCCACTGCTGCATGATTGACTCTAAAATTAAAACGTATTTAATGGTTCCAGAAAATGAGATAACTTTAAAAGTACTTTACCTTTTTGGGGCACCAGTAAGATGTAGGGTCCAATGCATCTGCAATATATGACGGTTCTAATTAGGAGATGAATTAAATGGTCTCTTTTTGCTAATGTCCATAAATTTACGTGATAAGCCAAATTAATAATTTTGTTAACTTCCGGATTAAAGAGCAAAGTGAGACATTTTGAGTTGCCCCTTTCCAGCACAATCCGCCAACTTCACCCCAATGTTTTGGTTTTCCTCAACAGACTGACAACACGTGCAAAATACATCCAACTCAATTTCACACCTTTGACACCTGGAGGTCACCTGAAAGGTCACCAGGGTCATAGCCCACTCCCAGGGTCAGTGGCATATTCAATTTCGCCTAGCGTTAAGTTAAAAAATCAAGGTCTACTTAATGCTAAAAAACTAATTAGAAGGAACGTCATGCGTTAAAGTTGCGTGTACTATTGTGTTTCAAAAAATGAGACAATTTGGAGTGACAGTCAGGATCGTTTGTATTTTTTTCAAAAATTAATAGCATTGATTTTATTTTACTTACTTTTGCAATTGGTTTTGTATTTACATCACAGGGTAAGCTTAGTTCGTCTTCGTGGACGGTGACGTTTCTCTTCCGATAACTCCAGTCCCCTCGCAAAGGCAACAACGCCGCACGAAACACGTCAATTAACGCCATCGAGATTACCAACTTTTGTGAGTCACTATATAATCCGGAAAGATGTTTTGCTAGTAATTGTTCAAAATAATGGGATGAGTGATCTTTAGTCTCTTCTTGCGTTGAGTTAGTTATTGATTATTTTAAAATATGTCATCCACCACAGACCAAATATGAGAATAAGAAATCTTCTAATTCTAGGGCCGCAGTTAGTCACGATTTAAGTTCAAGTCTGTTCAAGTCTATTGTTTGGATAACTGTTGTTATTATCGTCTTACATGTAACACAAATCCACGCTACATTTTTTTTATCACAAGAAACACACACCACTCTTTTACAAGATACTACTATCATACTACCACTCTCTGAATATTATTAAGGGAGTTGCTCTTAAATGATCTTTTCACTGTTCCTTCTGCCTAGAATTAGAAATTGTAATCTAAATAAATGTCTTGTATTGACATGAATGCTGCTGGCTGCTGTTGCAGTTGTAATAATAATTCTATTTGAAATTGAAATTACAGTGTTGAAATTCTCTGTTGGATTTTATAGTGACAATGTTCATTTGGCAGTACAAGAGAACTATTCACTAAAGAGCCCTTTATTGCCTCAAATAAATGACAAATGATCACTTTGGTATAAGACTTGAGAAACTCGTCCTTTCCTCATCAAGAACAGCCCTTGGAATGCATGCAACACAATGCAACGCTATTGATTAATAAAAATTTAGGTCTCAGTCTCATTAATGTGAGTTTTCAATTTCATCTTTATATATCTTGAAAGCTCTGTTCATCTTCCTTCCAACACAAAATTCAAACGGTCAGATACTTGTAGTAGTTGTTGGATTATGATTTTAAGTTCTTTTTAATAGTTCTATAAACCACGAAGAAATATTAGGAATAAGCATAATTTGGCTGTTGTAAGTAAGTAGGTTGCTTGTAACAAGACAAAGATTTGACTATCGTTGTAAGTTGACATGCAAAAGTTTTAGTGAAAACTAGGTTACGCCTTTCTTTATAGTTGGTTTAGTTGGTTGGCTGCTTGATTGTTGAACTAAGATGCACAAGTAGTAAGAGATGAAATTTTATTTTTGCATTATTATTATGGCTCACAAATGATTAATGTGTTGTCGAAGAATATTTACATTGCACACGTCTTTTGAGATTTCTCATTAATTCTCAGCTTTCAATGCATTTACAATTTTGATTATTCGGCTGAATCGTTGTTCTTTATAAAAAAACTAATACACAATGACATGGTGTTGTAGTTAAAGTAATTTGCTGCACTACTGTATTGCTGGATGAGAGTATTCTAAAAATAAGTTATGAAACAATCGTTTAAGACTGATTATTGCGGCTCAAATTGACTGATGAGAATTTATAATAATAAAGTATATGTACATACTGACGTTTTGCTATTTTCAAGTGTCTAATAATCGAGGTGCCAGTGTGTTGATTCAGCATTAACTTTAATTTAACCTGAATTAAAATTATAATTTAAAAATAGATTGCTAAAATAATGTGCAGTGTGCAAATGCGCGATGCATTATTCATGAACAATTCATGGCTTGATTGAACATAACGTCATTAATATTTAATACATGTCAAGCGTTTACTATTGGGCGAAGCATTACTATTATGAATGCGCGATCCGTCTAAGCGATATCTTTCGAGCATTTTACCTTAAGGCTAGGTACACCTGCACAAGTTATGTAGCATCACATACACCTGCACAATTGCGAAACGGGCTTTAATGTGACCTTCAAGGTCAAAGAACTTATAATGCCAATTTCCCAAAGTTTTCACTTTATACTTTGGTTCATAAGAATTAGGATGAAGTTCGTATAATATGATTCGAAAATTAAAATGAAAGATCAAAAATTTTATTGTTTTCCAAAGTAAATGCAAAACTAACTAACTTAAAAATAATTTCAATTTTAGATACTGGACAATGGACTTTTTGAAACAGCGTCTAGAGGAGGTTATTAAAGAGCACAAGCTAGAGGTGGGTCATTTATCAAACCTTCTCCACAGTTTCTCCGAAAAATCTTCAAGAGAAGCAGCGCAAAGGGTCCAAAAATTTAGACTACAATGGGAATCAGAAAATTACTTGCAAAGAATTATGTTTGCATATTTTAGTGGCTCGTGGACACCGCAAGTAGCAAGTATGGCAATTACAACAAATGGATATACTTTTTAATTGCAAAAGAAATATTAACAAATTAATTTGCTTTATGTAGATTCACCAGAAATACGCTCTCAAAAGACGTATGATGATTTTCTGTCACAAAATTACAAGTTGACCATGTTCCTTAAATCCTCTCCTCCTTCCTCAATCCCTTACACTGTAGAAGAAATGCTTCAGCACGATTTTTGGAGAGACTTGTACAACCAATGTGGACAAAAAGTTATATCTTTTCTTCTGGACAAATCCCTCTTAATTTTTCAAAGTGAAGAAAACGTTTTTGTGGTCGTAGCTAACCAGATTAACCAAAACTGTACTCTAAACCAAAAATTTGCAAAATACTCAGGAATTCTACAAAAACATTGGACAAATCCTATACAAAAACAACAAGAACATTATGCTTCTTTCAATCCGTATTACTTTCAACGGAAAAAAATATTACCAAAGCTTAATCTCAAAAAAAGAAAACGTATCCCATCATCTTGCGACGAAGTCAAATCGCATGATGAAAATAACAAAAGGCTTAAAATATCAGAAACTAATGCAACTACTACAACACTGATCGAAAACCACAATGAGAAGATCAATTGCAAAGATGAAGCCAAAAGTGCACCTGGGATAATTAGATGGCTCAAACCCACCAAAAATGATCTCGAGTTGCTTGTTAAGAAACGAAAAGAAACGATGGAGAAAGCTGGAAGAAAGAGCACAGTGGAAAGTGAAAAGCCAGAAATAAATCCTAACCATCTTAATTTCATTGGTATAATGGAAACTGCGGCGTTTCAGAAAATAGCCAAGAACAGTCGTTCCATTATAATTAAACAGTCTGCAAATATTGGGTTTAAGAAAAAATGGCAAATGTTTCCACAATGGAAAGGGCTAATTATACCAGAACCTAAAAATAAGTCCGATAGCTCTAAACACGTCGTAAACGTCTATTTTATTTCTGAATATTTTGCACGAAACAATAATATCAGAGTCAAGGTCAAACGGCGCAGGGGACAAAGACGCGACAAGATCGAGATACCACACGCATCTCAAAATCAAATTCCATCAACTCTGTTTAACAAAAAACATGATGATTTGAATATGGAGATTTATTTTGAAAGAGCTTATGATCCGCTCATGAAATTGGAAACGCTGCCTGCCTTATACAACAAAATTTCATGGTCAAAATGGCCAAGAACTCATATAATGGTCCAATCGATGGCTATTGGATTGGACGAGGGTTCTCAGTTACTTCTTTCCAACGTTTTATTAAAAACTGATGTTGGCTATTCCCATATTGACGACAAGTTCATCATTTTAGTAAATTCAGAAGAAAACTGTCCACTTCGAAACGTTTTAAAGTCTTTACTTACTTTTCACAATCGCGTGAAGGATTTACATAAACTAGTAAAGCAATCGCTTAATCATTGGATGCTCAAGTCACTGAATAAAAATAATCGGAAACAAAGGCGTATCGAAATGGCAACAGAAGCCAAAAGAAGTTCGGAAACCACCATTAATCTCAGTCACCAAAGTATATTATTATTATCATCGTCAATGTCTGATGGGAATTCTAACCCAATCCTAAATACTAATCCAATTTCTCAACAGCAAAGCTTCAACGATGGAAATACAAGTAATATAACAGACTCTGGAAAATCAGTTAACGTGTCCATCGTGTCCACTTTGCCATCTCAACAATTAACAAGCAGTGCACCAAGCCAAACAACGAAACAGCTCCTTCGAGCAACTGTATATGCTAAATTGAAAGATAAAATTCCCTACAATTGTATTATCATGATGTTTAAACATATTTTTCATCTAAGTGGGATAAACAAATTGCTTGGGTCACTACGAAATCAAAGAAACTTTTTCAGCTTTTTAAGAAAATCGTTGATTCTAGCAGGTACGAAATCTGCTCTTCAACTTGGCCAAATGATGTCGCAGTTAAACCCCAATCAGTGCGAATGGTTGTCCTTAATTAAAGATAATACTTTGAAAAATTGTCTGTTCGCCAAAGTTATGAAATGGATCTTCCAAGATTATGTTTTAACAATTTTGAGAACTAGCTTTTATGTTACCGAAATGAATTCTCATCGCTTTAATTCCTGTTTTTATCTTCGAGAAGCTTGGAAGAGCATCAGTGAGAGTGTCAGATTCCGATTGTTAAAAGAAAGGACACTTAAATATATTGAACCTGTGAAAAAGCTTACTACTACTGGCACTACTGCTAACGGACGCAAGATACCTCTTGGAATAACTTCAACTATTCGTTTTCTCCCAAAGTCTGACAACGGATTGAGACCAATTATATCTCTTCGAAAAGAAGCGTAACTATAATTATTACTAATCAATTGAGTTTATTTTTTCATTTGTTTTAAATAGGAGAAATCAAATGGATGAAAGAAACGCAAAAGCTGTGATTGATTATATTGTAAGAACACGATCTCCTCATAGAATACGAGACATGAATTTGCTTCGAAGTCAATGGTCAACGTTTATCACTGAATGGGAAAAGAACAATAAGCCGACGCTATATTTTGTAAAAGTAGATATCAAAGATGCATATCCGTCTGTGAAAATTAACAAGCTTAAAATGATTATTGACAATCTCTCAAACGAAACCGGAAATTTATGCAAAACTGACTGGAAAGTTATTACCAGATCTCGGTCTGTATATAGGCAAACTGTATGTCCTTCAAATGAGCCCCCTGACCTAGGAAATGGTTCCATTTACATAAGGCCATGCATTGTTCAAAAAACAAATCGTGAGGTAAATATGTTGTTGTTTGAACGATAAATCCAAAAATATTTTTTTTTAATAGAATCTTCATTTGGATCCTAAAACTGTATTTCAAAATTTGTTTCCGTATACTACTGCCAATACTGTCCAAATTGGAAAACATAAATACAACTTTGAACAAGGTTTGCCTCAGGTATTAAACATTATTCAGAAATTTAAAAAAATAATTGTACATATATACTTTTGAAATGGTTGTACTTTATAGGGATGGAATTTATCTGAAGGGTATTGCAACCTTTATTATGGGGAAATGGATAGAAAATATTTGGCAGATTTTCTTAACAACAAGGGAGATTTTTTTAACACTAGTGTTGACGACTACTTGTACATTACTCCTAAACCACATCGAGCATTTCGCTTTTTGCAAAGAATGGAAATGGGAATTGTTAGCTATGCCTGTAGGATAAATTTTCAAAAACTTTCCACAAATATTTACCCAAGAGCTGATCTCCCTACTCCTTCAAGAGAATGCGAGTTTGTTAATTTCGTTGGATGGAAGTTTTGCTTAACTTGTGGTCATATTGCAAGAGATTTCAGTAGATATGCTGGACAGGACATGGTTGCAAGTATAACCTTCATCCCAAGAAATCACACTTCTCCTGAAAAGTAAAGAAAATCAATTATTTGTTTCAATTCAAGAATAAAATTATATATTGTTCTCTTTCCAGTTTTCTGATCTCTCGAATGAAAGTGATGCTACCCGCACGACTTCAGGATTTTATCCTAGACCCATTAATTAACTGTCGTGACAAGATTATTTTAAACATATTAGAAGCTGGACTTATATTTGCATTTCGATTCCATGCAATTTGTCGTGTGATTTATCCCAATCTAAATGCGTTGAAAGAAGAATCTAGGGCTAAAAGTATTGTACGAGCAATTATAGTGTGTGCCAGATCGGTGTCAAGGTTCGCTTATTTAAAATTTTTAGATTTTTGGATAGTGACATAACTTAAATTATATATTTTTTTTAGATTAATACTTCGAACAAACTCAATAATCTATCCACTCAACCCTAGTCCACCAAAATGTCAGAATCGTAAAAAGCAAAGTTGTACCTGTCAATGTGTCCTTTCATACATCCAGCCAAATAAACGCAAAGTCTTTGAAGAATCAATTTGTGATAAAGAAAACCGTGCTCCAACTGACGCTGAAATTAAGTTTGTAATGTATCATGCTTTTCTTCTCAAGTTAAAACGCCACGATTCTGTATTTCGATATGAGATAATTCCTAGAGTTCATAAATTAATGTCTTTGCAACAAACTTTAATAGAAGAAAGAAGCCTTCTGAGCTTAAAAATACTTGTAGGAAAATGCATGCCCTTACATTTTCAAGATATAAAGATTTAATAGCATTGAATTAAAATTTTGGTTGATTGATAGCAAATTATTGTTAGAATAATATAAAGTTTGGGGAGTTTTTTCCCATTTCATCAACGAATCTGAAAAATAAATAAAAAGAATGAAACAAACATGATTTTTTTCTAAAATATTATTTTTCGTACTTTGTAATTTCGCCTCTGACTTGTGGAAATCGTTCAGCAGTTTTATACCACGTTCTCTGGTTGAGCATTGACTTGTTGAGGTCTCGCGTCCACCAGCCGTAATTCATTGCCTCAGTCACTGGTAAACAAAACCTCTCCTCCGTCCCTTTAAAACAAAATTCAAGACAAAATAGTACACACGGTGGATACATTTTTTTCTTGCATACCGTGAGGGTTTCTCGTGTGTCGGATTTTCTGGCGGACAAGTCGATTGACACGACCATAATTTTTTCCATCCACAAGTCCCGAGTAGATATCGATATTTCGAAAGTTTTCTGCCAGCCTCCCATAGTCCACGTCTTTGGCTGATTTGGTGTCCGGAAGAAATTGTGACAGTTGCGGGCGTCCACTGTAATGATCTCGACGGTTGGGGTTGATGGCTTCTCGGATGGGCTTCTGATAACCGTATTTGGTGAGTCCCATAAAAAAGATGCGATTGTTGACCTTATCCATTGCATCTGCCAACTTATCCCTTTGACTCACCCCACAAGAATTTCCCAAAGAGCAACTCATTTTGATGGCGTTGTTTTTTTGCATACAAAACGAATTCTTTCATGCATGTATGAATTAATTGGCATATTCCTAGTTTGTTCCTGGCAATTTGTAGCAACACTATAACTACTGCGTACAGCTGGTCAAAGCTGCTAAGGTCATGACCATCGAAGGGCCCTGCCTTGACCACAGCCCTGACCACTTTTGGACCAAGTTTACTGAAAAATTTCATCTGGTCTTAGTTTACCCCATTTTTGGCCGACATAGTTATTGGTTGGCTGATTGTACCACTTTTTTTAAACGGAGAGCACACCACACACCGCATAGTTTTTTCGTCTGCTAGCAGGATGGTAAGTTTCCGATTTTTAATTGCAATTTTTAAATTAATTGAGTTAGAAAGTATGCACTAATTAATTTCCGTTGTGATTTACTTTAGGCCTTTAGAAAATTCGTGGAAACGGGCCGCGTGGCCTTCATTGCCGATGGTCCCAACGAAGGAAAACTTTGTGCTATCGTCAATATTATTGACCAGAACAGAGTAAGCAGCTACTTAATTGTGCATTTATTAATTTGGTGTGAAAATTAGAAATCCGAAAAACGCGTTATTTCTTATTTTTTTTTTAAATGATGAACCAAATTATAGGAATTGCCGACTGATCGATATATGAAGCCAATTTCCATCCTGATTTAATTTAATTACATTTCAAATGCTCGTAGCTTTAAGAAGAAAATGTTGCGCTGTTTATAAATAATGAAATTATAATTTGTTTGTTAAATTTGCAGGTTTTGGTTGATGGGCCGGAGACTGGAATTACTCGTCAAGAGATGAGCCTGAAGAAACTCCACCTGACAACTTTGGGCTTGAAGTTTCCATTCACAGCTCCAACCAGAATTGTCCGCAAAGCTTGGAAGGATGGTCAAATTGACCAAAAATGGAAAGCATCTAGATGGGCCCAACGAGTTGAAGCCCGTAGAACTGTAAGTGAAGAATTGTAACAATTTGTTATCTATCACGCTAATTTAATTAGATTTTCCAGCAAGTCTAATTAGTTAGTATTTATATGATGATCCAAAATATAGGAATTGCCGACTGATCGATATATGAAGCCAACTCCTATACTGAAAATAATTAATTAACCTCTCTAATTGAAAGAGTTTCTTGAAAAATATTTTTTTTAAAGCTTGTTTTAATTTGCAATTTTTGTTGTCTTTTGCAGAGAGCCAATCTAACGGACTTTGAAAGATTTAAGTTGAACACGGCAAGGAAGACGAGGAACAAGCTGAGGCGCAACGTCTACCTGTCCCTCTTGACCAAGGCCAAGAAGTCCGGAGGTCTCACTCCCCGCAAGAGTAGAAACGGAAAGAAAAAGGCAGGAGGCAAGAAGAAGTAAATAAAGAATTCCAACACAAAATCAAATAACTTTGTATCCAAAATACTGAATAAATGGACTTCTTCAAAAACAAAATTATAGTCTAGAGTTATTTTATTTATTCGAAAAAATTAGTTGCCAATTTCCAAATAACAATGAAAGGTTTTAATTTCATGAATAGAATGCCCCAAAAACCACAAGGCGGTTTAGCGCTCTATTTCTCGTTGACTTCTGCTAAGTAAAAATATTTACTTTGGTTTGTCGCCGTCGTAGGTTAGGCCATGTCGAATATATTGGCAGAAGTAATTCACACTCGAGGTATTAATGTTAATCTAGTTTTCAATTAATTGTACTACATTTTAATTTATCGTAAGATGCTGTGACGGGTGACGAATTTCGGGACCTGTTGCAAAATGTTGGGTCAAAGCTTGGCCTAATTAAGACTGACCTTGTGGAGTCCCTTCAGTCAACATTCGTCCTTCATGAAGCGGATATTGACCGGGTGACTTCGTGGTACGTGGAAATTCTAGGGATTCAAGAGAAAGTTGATGATTTGCAGAAAAAGTTTCATGAAGATGTATGCGTTTATTATTATTTATTTAAAAGTAATTGGTCAATTAGTTTTTACGATTGTACAGAGAAAAGCACTTGCATCCGCGACAGAAGACATTGATTATCTGGAAGAGGAACTGGATCAATGTGATAAAGGAATCACACTTCTCAAGTCCTTAATTGATGTTGTCAGAAATATTGAAAGGGCAGATCCGACGGAATTTTATAGAGTAATTGTGTTTAATTTAATCATATTAAATATAGCTTAAAATTTGCATTTAATAATACAGGCGTCTGTTCTTGTGAAAACTGCACAACAAGAATTTGATGACATTTTAAAATCGTTTGGATCCTCTGAAGATCATGGATGGGTTGTTGGCGTAAGGTCAAACACCGCCGATCTAATTACAGACACTTATGAAAAGGCATCCATTGAACTTCGTTCCATATTTCACTTTAATTTTGTGGAAAACAAGCTAATAATTAACAGAAGAAGCGACGTAAATCAACTTGTGAAAACGCTTATCAACATTGGCTATTGCTCAAGAGTTGTGAATAAATTATCAGTGGATATTTGGCAAGTACTTTTAAGCAAAGCCTGTACTCAAGAGTACGACATTGAAATTACGGGGAAACCAAAACAAATTGATTGTACAAGAAATGGGGATCTTGATATGTTTCCCGTACGAGACAGAGAAAGGGGAGACTCTTCAGATTTCCCTTTATATGAAAGTTCTAGTGCAATTACCATCAAAGCTGTCAAAACTTCAGTGCCTGTTACCCAAGTTGAAGTCGTTTTTACCAATATAAAAAATATTCTCAAAATTTTTAATGATATATTTATGGAAAATGTAAGTTTTCGTAATGTAGATTTATTAAATGCTAATGTAGTTTATTTTTTAAATTACAGCCAGAAGTCATGAGTGATTTTGGTGATATACTTGGTCCTAAAATTTGTGACGAGTTGGGGAACAAATGTTTGAAAAATCTGATCTTGAGAGAAGCACACGGAGATATTACAAGAGCTAAAGAGAATGTTGAAATAATGAATGGTTTCATTGAAGAATTAGAAACTGAACTGAGTATGACATTGTTTTCGTATGTTTGTTTCTTTAATGGTTCTATATGTTTAATTGTAGATTTCCGGTTTCCGGAGGGCAGCATCTTTGAAGACCTTCAAAATGATTTTGATTCCTTGTTCCTTGCACAAGTCAAACAAGACTTGCTAGTAAAAGTGAGAGAACTTATTAAAGGCAACCTTCATGCGACCCAAGAAATAACATACGATGTAAGAATAAATTTAAAAATGAGGCTACCTACAGTAGTTAATTAATAATTTGTTAAAATGTATTATTAGAATCATTCTGAAGACGGACCAGAAGAAGAAACTTCTTCACGTCATCGAAATTCTTACACTTTTCCAAAATGCGTTGTAAGGTAAACCTTTATTCTTAAAATTGGTGGATGTTTTGCTCTTGTTTTAAATTACTATATTTTAAGAGAATTCATTGAACTTTCTGTTTTATTTTCCTAGCAAATCGGTCATTGCAATAGTTAGCGTCTTAAAGGATCATTTACATCAGTATAAAGATGATATTACTATGTGCGATGCAGTTTTCAATATGTATTTGGCATTGGTCAAAGTTCCAAAACACGAGTCAGAATCAGACAGCTTGGTTCCATTTTCAGCTGGTATTATGGCAATTTTATATTATATTTATTTATATAAAGCCCATGTTTTACCCCAGCAAAATTTGATTACAGTGCTGGTACATAATAATAGCTTGTTCTTGGCACATCATGCGTCTTTAACTTTCCCAATGTCTGAAGACAAGATTCCAGATTTAAGGTCCAAAGCAACCCAAGCTTACTCTTTTATGCTTCGAACTGTTAGAACAAAATTAAATGCAATGATCTCTGATGCCATGACTGGAATTTTAAACAACGACGATGGTATGTCATTAAATAAATAATAATTATTATAAAACATCATTTCAAGTTTTCATTTCAGAGACTTCCGAAACAGAAATCAACAACTTTCTCAAAATATCTTCAGAGTTTGTTCGATTACATAGCGCATTACAATTTGTTCTGCCACCTGCAACTCTAGATAGAACATTAGCGACTTTAGTTGACCACACCGTTAATGAAATGTGCTTAAAAGTTCTAACTTGGGATGACATATCTGCAGCTTGTGGCAATAAGCTAGCATCAGCATTCACCCAGTTTGCTGTCGAAACTTCAGAATTATTCAAGGTACATATATTTATTTGTATTATATCAACATAGAATTTCACTATATTTTTTAGGGAGACTCTACTAATACGAGAGAAATGGACGCTCTTACTGCTAACCGTGTTTCAAAATGGAATCGATTCCGGCTGCTCACCTTTATTTTAACAGCATCAATGAAAGAAATTCAAGACAAGTATATCAAATTATTTTTAACATTAACATGGGTAGATTTTTAATACTTGTTTTGTGCAGATGGGTTGGTGGATGTGGACCTTTAGCTGGAGAATTTAAACCAGACGAATTAAAAAAATTAGTTCGGGCATTGTTTCAAAATACAGATAGAAGGGCTGCATTCTTAGCTACTATAAAGTAAAATATATTGTGTAAAATATGTCAATAGTAATTAGATCAACACAAAAATTGGTTCTTACTATTATTAATTTTATTTTTCGATATAAACTTTGTAATTTATTATCTTAGACTAAATTAAAAACAAGTGAAATTCAAGTGAAAGTATTTTATCTGAGATTTCAAAAGTTACATGAAATGCGACGGATGGAAGTAGTAGCAGGAACTGGATATTGGATATAAGGTTGATTGCGTTGAAGCGATTGGTGTTGGGATTCATAAGCGATGCGTTTTTATAATTGAACAATCTCCAACAACTAATTTCATTATTAGGGAACTCAAGCAAGATGACTAAAATGAAATAATCTTTCATATCTAATGCAATAATATCAGCGTTATAAACCTATTAATATAATTAAATAGTCTAATAATAATAATATAAGATCTCATAATAATATTTTAATCTCCTCTCCATTTCCATTAATAGATAATTTAAAAGCAAACAACTTCACAGCCATTTTGATTGTTCCTCCAGCGAACAAAGTTTTACACGATAGTTATCACAAGTGAGGTTTAAAACAATTAATTAGGGCCTCGTACTCGGATGCAATCTGCACTCTGTCTTTCACGGTATATGATCCATGCATATACATGTGTGCTAGTCAATTAGTCAACGGAAATTTTAGTCAAATTGAAATTTTTGTTGGTAGTCATCCGGGTCGCATATTGAGAAAACTAAATCATTTGAGTCAGATGATGCAGATACACAGAAAGCTGGTTTATCTTGACTTTGAATAAGCTCATCCTTTGTGTAGTGCCATTTGCTGGCTTCCTCACAAGGTTGGAAAACTACAGGGGCCCCGATAAATAATGACGATGGCATGGATAGGCAAATATTGTCATGTTGAATCAGTCCTTGTTTGGTCAATGCCCATTCCTGAAAAAAAAGAATCATTCATTTTCACATTTTGTTTGTTTAGGCAGAATGCCACAAAGTAATTCGTATAAAAACTTGTCGTGAGTGGGATTGAAGCCTGATTATGGCAAATAACTAATCCATAATAATATATTACACCTGAATACCCATTGACTTGATTTAACCGTTAATTTGTGTTCTAACCTGATTGCCTGATTGTCCGTGGCACTCAAATACTTGAGCCGGCGCTGCAGTACGATACACAGATTTTCCCATGGTGTCTATGCACCGATGTCCTTGTTGAAGTTGAATGGAGCCTTGGCGAAGAACAGAACTCTGCGGGACTTTAAGATCTGGATAAACATTCTTCAAGTACCATTTGAATGGTTTGCATTTCAGTCTTTCTCTGATAGCCATCCGATCGTCAATGCTTCCAAAAGGAACTGCTTTCGCCAGAGGGACTTTGGAATAATAAAGGTCTTTGTAGGAATCCATCCAAACCTCGGCAGCTCTGCGAGTGTTCTTTGCAAAAACTGCTCCACTTCCCCCGGGGAAAGAATATGGATGCTAAACCCCAAAAAAAGTTGGTCAAACGCCCCAAAATTAGTAAAATACATCGACGCTCGCTAAATAAAACCCCCGGGGACTAACCTGTTTCCTAAAAACATGACCGACGCGAGAACAAGGAACTATTTCTAAAGTGCCACCACATTGCCACACCCGGAAGCTAATTTCTAAATTATAAAGATTTGGTTTTTAAAGTTGATCATATTTCATATGAAAGAAAAAGAAGCAGGCATGGACATACCCAAATTTTCCCCACCCCAAATATCCATTTGAGTATCATATTTTCCTAATTCAATAAAATATAGACGATTAATGGAGAAAAGTCCTCCGGCAATTATCGGAGTTCTGAAAATTAAGCAAATTAGTACCTGCAAATCATCATCATCCATTCATTAAATTATTTCACTACCTAATGATTCGTGTTGGATCGGCTGCAAAGTCGCGTCTATCTTGTGGACTAAGATATTCCCACTTGAAGACCAAGTTCCAATCAAAGCCCCCTCGAAGTTCTGCAGATGCTGCTACATATCGAAAGTCGTCCATGTTGATCACGTCAATGACTGGGCTCACAACGTGGGTGCGGTTCTAAGAATTTCAATAAAAAATCAGAAGCAATCCAAACAGGTTATTAAAATCTAATTCAACTGTCGTTCAGCATTATATTACAGCAAAATAAAATCATGCACGTCAAAAAGTAAGGAAAAAATCTTTGACACTTACATGACTGACTAGATTTAAGAGGGGCTCTATCCACCCCTCGTTGCATTCACAGTGAGAGTCCAAAAAGGTCAAAATTGGTGCAGAGGCAGCATCCGCTCCTTTGACCCGAGATCTCATCAACCCTGTAAAAATTTTAGAAAAAATATAAAAAATCAATATAATTTTCCTCTTTTGTTTATTATCCACACGAACGGGGAATTCAAATCCAGATCAATGCAGATTTGTAAAATAAAATTGCATGCAATCGCCCAATTAACTTTGGCTTGTTTTTTTTTTGCTAAAATGCAATAATAAAGTAAGCATGCAATTGCCATCATCAAGTCGGCAAACTCAAAATTGTACAAAAATTATTTTTTATTTTCTTTCATGAAAATTGATGTTTTATCAATTAGTGGCATTGAAAATTTGGAAATTAAATCGGCTTATTACTTTATTGTAGGAGTCTGAACAGGGATTTTATTCATTTGTATGCTTTCTTGAACATTTATTTCATCGACAAAAATTAAAAAGTGAATGAGAAAATGCCAGAAGTGTTTTCAAAGTTTCTCACCGAATTTTTGACCTGTTTACACAATGCGACCATTCAATAGGATCCATCAATCTTTTTTTTGTTATGATACAACTTAATTGCAGATTTGATGATTTATCTAATTCTTCCAAATTACCATAATCCCTTTTATTCGGACATGACAGCAATGCAAATTCAATCGATGGGAATGAAGATGACAATCAGCTATTGAATGGTTCAATATCAATTTAGTCAAATTAAAGCAATTAAAGAAAATTAAAACATTAAATTGGCAGTTTGATTATATAGCGGAAATCTGATTTTCTGATAGCAAAGCAATTTAATTCTGTCGGATTTGTAAACTTTCCCCAAAATTACTGCAACTGTAAAGGATAAATAGGTAGAAAAATGCTCATTTTCTTAAGCATAAAGTAAAGTTTAGTGTCATCAACATTTGACATTGTTAGTTCCAAAAGACTGAACTAAACGGTCCTAGAATTTAAATAATTTACACCCTTTTTGAAACTCATTAAATTATAACTTCTAAATAAGTATGATATTATCAACAATATCAACTCTACAATTATCAAAATTGTGGGGTGTTTTAAGACATTTTTTTAACTTTAATTCTCACCTTCTCTCTTCTCATTTCGAAGAACTTTGACTTTGTGAATATTTTCCAAAAGTGAACCATCTTGAGCTACATAAATCATTGGTAATGATATATATAATTTATTATGTAACATGTTTCTGCATACCATTTGGAGATGCATCATCAACCAAGATGATTTCATGTATTAGTTCTGCAGGACTTCTGTTTAGAACGCTAGCAATGGTCCTAAGAAGTGTTGATCTTGCTTCATTATGAAATGTGATGATGACTGAGGTTGGCTGCAAACTGGAGACATCATACTCTCTTTTGCGACACCTGCAAATATTTTATTAGAAAACTAAATTAGCATAGCCTTCCGAAAGTTGCTTTCCCCATAATGATGTTTGTGGGACATGCTGCGATGGCTGTCAAACTTAGACGAACGGACTTATGTTGTACATCTATTTATGTAAATCAGCATAGATTGTAATTTTGATTTGAATTGTCAAAGAAAGTTTTGATGCAAATCTTACATTTGATATTAAAATTAATAAATCACGGGTGGATGAATTTATAACCGACATTTATTCTTATTATTAAAAGGCTTAAATAACTGACCCCACCTGTCTATGTAACAATATCCTTGTTAACAACTTTCACACTTCATCATTTAAATATGCTAACGGTTGTGCTAAAAATAATGGCAAATAAAAACGTGACTAGAATATGAGCATTAAATGTAAAGTGTGATGTATTGATGGACATTTGGAATTTTAGAAGCCATATCATATTCAATAAATCGGGTAGGAGGGAGGTAGTCAAACGAGATTGATTTTAATTTGCCAGATTGTTATCATACACATAGCGTGCCTTATCTGATTATAATGCATTATATATGTGAAACATCTTCAAATACGGAATTAATTTAAATGTCTACAGATGGATGGATACCACTGCGTTTGGACACTTGTCAAATAAAATGATTTTTCTTACATTGGGTTCCTGGTATCAGGGATTGCTCGGTCAATCGGTAGTTGATCTGATGCCAGTTGATTGAACTTAATAATTAAAAATATATGCAGACATAAATGACTGAGTTCAAAGAATAATTTTACTACTATTTACCTTGGTCTTCCCATAAGTATCTTGACCTTTATGCACTCTGTCTCCGGATAAATAACCCTCCTTATCAAATAGCTCAAAAGGGTCAACGACTGTCCCACTTTCCCGAGGGCGATTTGGGTCAGTGTAAGTGTTGGAGTTGACATCGTGTGTCATCCATGTGTCTTTCCTCTTGGTGGATTCAACCGCAGTGTTATATCTTGACTTAGAATTGGCACTACTTGTACTACCTAAAATCTCCAACGGACCTGCCGCTACATCTGAAAAAAGCAAAATTACAAGATTTGAGCCAAGTGTTTGCCAACATCCAATGTGTCAAAGAATTTCAATTTTTGGATCGAATGTCAATGATTAAAACATGTTTTACGGGTGGAATCTTGGAATGTGGAATATGATAACAAGTAATGATCACTACATTTCTTTACCCGAACTGAAATCAAATTATGCAAATTACGAGATGTTTACAGGCATTGTGATGGCATATTAATTAATATTCAACGGGTGTAGATTAAATTACATTATTCTGCCATGCAGAATGGATTCAAGATCAAAATGCCAAGTCATTTCGGTCATGCAAATTTTACAATTTGAGAAGAAATGTTCGATAAAAACCTTCAGAGCAGTGTTCATGTAGCCCGAGTCAGGGAATTGTATCTCTTTGAAAGTAATCATCATCTCAAGAC
>JAQIXN010000669.1:0-31438 GCA_034698145.1 Proisotoma minuta
GTTTTGCTCCAGGATGAAATAGAGGTCTTGATGGCCTCGTTGCAAAGGTGTATATTATTATTATTATTACGGATTCCCTGCTGCAGATGGAAGTCGAAATGTGGCTTAGCTTCATATAAGTATCAAGTGAGTGAACTGGTGTCGAAATGTAACCCTTTTCCACTTTTACAGAGTTGGCATCAACTCCAATCTAAATTCTACCACTCACTGACTGACGGTAACACGAGCCCCAAATTTGAGTGCAAAAAGTTTCATGACAATCTCCCTTTTCATCTCCAACTTTGTTGTGGGTCTGACTTTATGTTGTATTTTGTTCACTGTTTTTTCACTTGTGAAATAATCTCTCACAATCACCCCCAGTGTCTGGAAGCCTCTGAAGAGTGAGAGAGAAATTGAAGTTTGTTGGATTCTTTGCTCACAAGTTCATTTCCACTGAAATGTGTGGTAAATGACAAGCCCCTTGAGAGACTTGTGTTATTTTGTAAGACAAGCACTCTAGTGATACAAACCATTAAAATTATTTTTTCATCCATTACACATTACCTTACACATTTTTTAAATCGCAAATATATTTCATTGTTTTGGAATTTTGAAACTGCTTTCAAAGATATTTGGATGCATATTCATGGTTTGGGAGCCATATAATTATTATCAGTAGTGATTTTGCTGGTCTTATATCCAGCTGGATACTTCCCATAGAATCCCATAGAATTGTTCTGGAAGAAGAAATGGCAATTGTGGGAAGGGAGGAATGGAACATTGTGGTAAATGAATGCCTGACAGTGGCATCCACTCCCAAATGACCAACTTGGATTTAGAAACAAAATTACCTCTGTCTGATTATATAGGAGTCAGCTTTGTAAATTATACTTCAAAGAGCCACGAGCCCTCGTTTTCCTTGATTGTCGATATGAGACTGAATTATCTGGATGGGGTTGTTTGGGAGGGTGCTCTTCTTCTATTCATAAACTGTTAAATTGAGGGCAACTTTGATATATGACTACTGAATAGACCAATCTAAAGCACTAGCTCCAAACTGATCATTATTCTGATTCGTCGGGTTCAGTAACTGAAAGACATCATTATACCCTCTGCTCCCACTTGGATACCAAAAGAGAGAGAGAGAGAGTTTAAATTGGCCCTATTGCTAAACAGTGCAAACAGAGGATTTGAGGGTGTTAATAAATGTTGGAACACTCTTCATTGGTGCAGACCAGGCGCCACGCCAGACTTGTCGGATAAACAAAGACTGAAAGTATAAGGAGAGAAAAGATAAAAGGGCAAAGTCAGTGAGAGAGAGACATACAAATTGAGAGGAATTTGGAATTTTGGGTAGGGGCATATAAATGGAGGTGGAAGTGGGAACAAGGAAAGGGATTTGTGTGAGGGTAGATTAGATGGATGAGGATGAGTGAGGTTGCCGAAGAATTAATGGAAAGAAAGCAGGAGCGAGGAAAGAATTCCCGAGGTATTCTTTCCTCCTTAGTCAGCATCACCACTGGGTATTCAATTCATCTCTTACCCAATGTCACTTTTCAAAGGGAGAACAAAAACTCTGACTCCTCTGCCAACCCGCACTTGTTCCCCACACTATGTAGTCTCTTGTAATCAGCAAAGTCCAAGTCATCGACATGGGCAACTTTGGAGCAATAAATGAGAAAGATGCCAGAAGCCTGGGAGTTGAGCTTACGAGGGATTTGAAGCATATCCATGTCCAGTTTCCAGAGTGAAATATGGAATGGCGAGAAAGCCAGAGAGGATTGTCGTGGGAGTGCTGGTGGTGTAATATGAAACGGACACATTTTCGCTCAGAAAGGAGTTCACTTTCTCCTCTACTCATCTGTCTTATCCCCGTGTCCCTTTTAACCAGATCCCATTTACTCCGAGGGTCAAAGTGGTGAACTCCGGCCTTTTAGTCCACTCTTTTTTGGTGAAAGTAATTCAGAGATTGATGGCCGTGTTGGAGACAAAGAGTGATAGTAAATGGGCGAGAGTGAGATAGCACCTCAGAAGAAGATGGACGTGGGGTCGTCAAAGTAGATAAAATTGGATGATTCACTTTATGCCACTGCCATCAATAAAATCCCTCTAAAACTTGGAGTAACTAGCTGACTCTTCAGTTCCATTTGGGGAAGATTGTTTTGCTTTCATTAGACTTACCAGAAAAAGTGGTTATTAACTAAAACATCAAACCCCTCATTAAAATGTAAAGAAGACTGTGTTGAGGTTAAAGCGAGATTGAGCAGAGGGAAAGAGAGACGCCTGAATTGCTCATTTGATGACCAAAGAAAGTGGATCTGGCAGTGGTATACTTAGTGGGGGAATGTGTGATGTGTTAGTTATTTTGTAAATACAGAAGGATTTTTTGGTTGCTTGTGAGCCAAGGCATTAGAAGGAAATTTAACCTTATTGCCGACTAGAGTGGTGGCTGGCATTAAACCGCTTTCTCTTCTGGCAGTTGCTTTGGTTCGCTCGCACCAAGTTCCATCAGCAGCATGAGTAGTGAATAAGTAAGTACGAGGGGCTTAAAGGCGTAATGATGAAGGCGAGGCATTAGATTGGCCAACATGCCATCCTTTACTGCCTTGTATACACATACAGCGCCTGGTTTTCGGCGATTGGTGAAGCCAAGTGTGTAAGATACAATAAAGGAGAGCAGAAGTAGAGTTTCTCATGACCGGGTAGTGAGTGCGTCGTGTCGGAGGACATGGTAACAGGAGAGAGGCTCGGGTACAAATAGGGAACAGGAAAGACCCGGAGGAACAGAAGAAACCCAACTCCACTCTCACAAACATTCCTTTCACCCACAGCACACTATTCTTCTTACATTCTCTCTCTTCCCCAAAATATCCACATCCCTCCATTCCATCATTATATTTAAAGAACGAAGGGAGCCTAAGGGTTGTCCATTCCAATATCCAACACCACTCAATAGCCATCTTATCAGGAAAGAGCAGGAAAAGTTGTAGGAATTTAAACTTGAGACAAAAAAGAGCGAGTCTCAACATACATACCAAAAAAGAGTGAGTGGAATCAAAGAGACAGGGAAAGCAGAGAAAGGGATAGGGATAGCCCCTAATTTTCCAGTCTTTGAGCCTTCTCAACTTTTCACTTCCATTTACTTCAATTAAGTCCGGGTCTTACCTTCTGCTGACAGACAGTGATCCTCCTCTTTAGCTGTCCCCACATTTACACTAATAATAACACTAACTACTCTCTCTCTCTCTCTTTACCCACTGTCTGGGGAAAGTGGAGAAAGTATTTCTCAACAAGTCTCACAAGTCTCACAATCCCATAAACAGGTGTTTCTTCCCAGTCCCTCATTAATAAGACCACAACAGTAAGAAACCTGTTTACAAAATAATCTGGGCAATATTGTAGTTTCATCTCATGAATTTATTATGGTAGCAGCAGCAAAGTGTGGTAAATGACATTGAAAAGTTGACCGACTGCAACAACAAAGCTGAGAAGAAGCATAAGAAGAAGGTAAGAGAATAAAGTTTTGTTCTGTTTCTCCTTTGTTGAGTAATAGGAGGTAGTAGAACAACACTTGAGGTAACACTCATTTAGAGCCGACTCCCAACCAAGTCGTTAATGGGTGCAGTGGAGTATTCTTTCCAATGTTCCTTTTATCTCATGTCTCCAGAGTAAACAAATAAGAGGAGGACATACAAGGTGGGCTACAGACTGGCTCTTGATGAGTTCTCCACTATCATCAAGATAAAGTTTCATTTTTGTGAGTGGCACAGGTGACCGGAATATTATTCCCCTCTCAGCTTATTTTAACAATATCTCCTTCCAATTTGGTAACACTAGAAGCGTCAGAAAGTAGAGCTTGTGGTGGTACCTTACTTCCTATCACGAGAAAAATGTCAGGAGCAGACAAAAAAAACATTTTTGTAGGGTTTTGTTGTTGAGGGGTAGACTGACACTTGCTCGTTTGATGCAAATGCAAAATGCAAACCAAATTCATAGTGGACGAGGAGACACTACTTGTTAAGTGCTATGATGATACTGGATTTTGCTCTTTATATACACTCCTCATCATCATATCATTAACATCTCAATTCAGTAGGTACAAGGTTTAAGTAAAGCTACGGTGAACATATTTTAAATTGTCTTGCATTTTGAGCATATACATTAAGCAAACTATTGGTACAAAAAGGAGTTGAGTGATGAGAAGGAATACATTAGAGTCAAGTTCTGGAGAAACAAGTGATTATGATGATGATGATGACTGTAGTAGATGGCAAACCGAAAAATCCTAAAGCAGAGTATGGTTTTTGGTACATTATCCACCCAAAGGCTTATCTTTCCTCTTCTCCTGTTTCTTCGATTCTGTTTGACTCTTTATAAGCTTGAGATATACGGCTGGAGCAGATGTCTGTCCTGATGGGTGTGGGATCAGCCCATACATTTTTCTTTCTCAACTATAATATCCCTCGCACAGGGATTGATTATATTATGATGAGAGCAGCCATCATATAGAAAAGGAGTGCAAGGAGCAAAGTGACACAACAAAAAAACTTCTTTTGGAAAATGTGTATAACACTTCACACCCAAGAAGAAAAAGAAGAAGAAGTAGGAAAGGAAGTTGGCCACCACCGATCGACCATACAAAAGTCACACAAACCAATGGTGATTGCATAACCACCACACATCTCCTCAGGATCAGACATTAGAAGAGCAAAGAGGAGGAATTCATATTACCTCGATGATATATATGACTCCTCTTGTGTTTTATGTTTCAAGAGTATTGGGAAGAAAGAAAAGAGGTACTCGCATCTCTTGCAGTCGGTCTCTCTCTCTCTCTCTCTGATTCCTCAGAGACCACTCACTTGGATACTCTCAGATCCAAATTCCTTCTTCTTCTTCTTCTATGATAAATTCAGAAGGAGTTTCTCTGTAGCTGAGGGGTATTAGGGCTTCGTCTTCCTTCTAAGTGCCAGGCATTCATCTCTCTTGCATTAGGTGGGTGTGAGTGAGTAACAACCAAGTCCAAATCGCTTGTAGCCGATCTCGAACATTTTATTGACTGAAGGAATAGAGAGAGAGGCGGTTGGATAGATAGGTTATATATGAAGCACTCTCTGGCTCTCCACTTGCCAGTGAGTGAGTGGTTGTCCTCCTTGACTCAGCTTTGTAACCAGAGATAGAAGAAGAGCTTTAGTTCCCTCGATTCTTGATTTGACTCTCCTATCTCGTAGACAAGTTCCGGAGAGCAGTTTGGTGGAAAAAAAGTTGGAAGCCAACTACGGTGAGTCTTTTTCGCTTGAAATAATTTCCTGAGCAAAGTTCCCCCGGTTCATGCAAATGCGATACACTTTTAGTGGCCAAGAAGAGCTTCATGATTAAATCTGCTAACTTTTTCTTTCCACCCAATAACATCAATCAAATTAACAAAAAAAATGCTGAGATGCGAAGAACGACCTTCCTTTTGCAATTCATCAGTATCGGGTGTTTTGTTACCTCAAAAATACTTCTTATCTCAAATCTCTCTGATGATTTGTTGTCTCATTTCGAGTTCCAGTCAATAGAAAAATATATATGGAATTTACGAAAGATTTTATTTTACAAGCCATTGATTTTCCAAGTTATGTGTGACATTTAGAGCTTTTTAAAAGGGATAAATAAATGAAAGGTCGATGAAGGTTTATGTTCATTATGAATATTATGATCCGAGTAGTCAAAGGCCGTTTTATAACAACCCAAATCAAAAGAAATGATCTCAAATTCTCATGTTCAAATAAACAGCATGATGAAATAAATCCTTCTTGATTGGCGAAATCATGCATACATATTTCAATATTCCCAACTAACAATATATTTACCATTCATTTATTTACTTTCAGTCATACAAGGTCTCTAATCATCGGATGGTGAAAATGTCTCACTCATCCGGCCGAAAGAAGTTGGTGCCCTCAAAAGTGAAGGTGAAAGTACGAGCATCTACAAGTCGGGTAAATAACATTTTCTCTCTCTTTCTTTCTGTTCCTTTATTTGCTTTAGTTATTATAAATGTATTTATTTGGTGGCGTCTGGTTTGGTTTATCTTTGGAAAGGACACTTGCAACATTCATTCCTCTCCTGCTTCATGTGTGTCCTTTCAAGCTATTTAAATTTGTTATCTTCATTAGTTATATAGGTATCAAAATATCCAGCACTGGCTACTCCCACCACTGAGCAGTTAGTCAACCATGATAAAAATATTCCAAATGCTGGTAGATTTACTGCGGCTCTTTTTGTTACAAAAATTCAATTGGTTTCGCTCAAATAAGTGTAAACAAATGAATGGAAGATTAAATTCTTCTTGAAAATATCATATTACACCCACTGACTCCTTGTAAAATATTGCGAGAAGAGATCTAAATATTGCGAGCTAACTTGAGACATTGGAAACTAGCAAGGGTCATAAATGGCGAACTCTGAACTCGATTTTTAGCTCGTTGCAAGTTAAGTTTGAAGGGTGCATTATGTTGTTATGTTATGATGCGATTACGTATGTTGCTGCTAGTAAGAAGATCAAGAAAAAAGGAAAAAAGAGTGGAGTTGACCATAAATGTTCAATGAGGGTTTGTAAATTGCAGTTTAGGATGTGATACTCTCATAACCATGTCGCCCCTGCGTCTCACTTCCGACCCTCTCTCATTCTCTATCTTCATTTGAGAGTTGCACAAGAGTTTTATAGAGCAGGCACTGATTTCTTCTCTACTCCCATAATAATATATCTCTCTTTAACACGCTGATTTGGATAGACATGGTCTCTTCTCCGACTTGAATTATCAACCTTCGTAGTGGATCATGTCCATGTGGTTTAACAAACTCCTTTTAAGACGACACAACGTTATGCGCCCAAGTATGTACATACATATATCCAACTTTTATAACTACGTACTCTTCGAACGATGCATTATTCAGCCATTTAGTTGCTCTTCAGCTCCATCCACTTTTCAGCTTCTTATCACAAAGATACCTGCACAAGATTGGGAGTTGAATCTTTCGAGAACAGAATTTACTTATCCCTTCTTTTGTGCCCTTCAACTTGATTTTTAAAGCTACTTTGCATTTCAAGTATTATTGTTAAAATTGTATTCATTTGAATTTTAAAGTGCAAGAATCTGAGCTCATAATATGATGCATTATGCATGTACTACTTACATACATGTACGTGCATACAAGGTGTTGGGGTTGGTTGTGAAATTCCTGCATCACAAATGAATCATCTTTTATAGATTTGGCTTTAGTAGTAGTAGTAGTTGGACATTAGTTGTTATTTGAGGTTGGATTGGCGAGTGAGAGGATGAGAGATGGATTGTTTGAGGAAATGATAAAAGGAACCCAAGTTATACGGGAGAGAGATTATTTGGTTGGCCAGGCGGATCGTCTTTCCCCAAAAACTTTTCACGCAGCTGTTATTTTTCAGAGCCCTTTCCTTCAGATATATGAATGAGAAATCAAACCTTCCAAGAAGTTGGTTCACGTAGATTCACAAAATGTGGTATAATGCAATCTATGAGAGAGTTCTCTTTCGTGTCGGTTTTTGATTCTTAAACTTTCCCATTCGTGGGTACGTAGCTTCCTTTCTCCAAAATGCTCCTTCTGTCGAGGTTTTAGTATAATAAGGTTAAGTAAAAAGGATTCTTGAAGCAACATGCCATAAGTTTTCACTGTGTTTACGATCTAATCTATATGTGTCTGGTCCTGGGTGTAATAAAGCTTGGTCATGAGAGAGAGAGAGAGGTATGGATGATGAAAATGGAAGTGAACAACATCAACTTGTGTATGGCTTCCACTCTGATATAAGGCAAAAGAAGTAGGAAGTTATTGCCTTTGAAGGATTGTGTGCCGTGGTTTTAGAGCTGTTGTTGTTCCAAGCGTGTCAGTTTAGTTTGTTGGGAGGTGCGCGGATGGAATATAATGGATGGTGGTATGACAAGAGTTTGGTTTGGTTGGATACCAATACCACCAACCATCCATTTCACTCTCCAACTATTTACTACTACTGCCAGTTTTCTGCAGTTACAGCTTCAATGGCTTTTCTTCATGTCAAATCTACCCGTCCACTCGGCGACACCCTTCTCACTTTGACTACTCCTCAACTACTAACTATAATAAAGCCTTTTTTTATATTTTCCTTGAAACCCCTTGTGTTTGTTGGAGCACTTTAATAATATGAGGTAAATGTGTTCTGGTGAAAGCACGATCCTTGTGGTGGCCTGCCTTCATTTTCCCCCCAACTTGAAGGAAGCCCACAAATGAGAGATTCAAAGAGTAATAAAGAGAACGACGTTGCTATCGTACGTATATTTAGTACATGGCTTCATCAACCAGCTGAGACTTGGCCTGTTTTCTTTCTTCCTCGTCATTTTGTCCGCTAATGATGAACTTTCCCCATTGTTGCAACAACGAAAGACTCGGCCAAATTCTCAAACCTCCCTAAAGACTTCCAAATTGACAACGTGTAATGCAATATAAAGTAATGTAATGTTAGTCCAAGACATTATTACAGAGGAAGGGCAGGAAGAGAAAGTTGGGCACCAACAATTTTATGTGTTGGTTTGCAGTTTTATTGAGTCGCAGAGAATTATGCGGATTGCTCCACACTTAAACTTCCCAAGTTGATGATACTCCCTCATTTGGCGTGGAAGTGGGGGAGAAAGCAGCTTTTTCCGCATTTGGTTGGTTGAGGTGGTTTCTCATGTACAGAATTATATCCATTGGTGAAGTTTATAGGTAGCTGACTATCCTTTTCGTGCTCCTTTCAGTGATTGTAAAGTTGGAGAAGAAAGTTGGCAGGTCATGGCATGCCATTTGGTGGGGGTTGGTCAGAGGAAAGGAGAAATGATGATGATGGCATGAAATTTGATGTGGAAAGAGCAAGAAGAATGAACCCAGAGCCAGCTAGCATACCTCATTTACCCAAAAGAACTCACTCTCTTTTCTCCTAATACCCAAATCCAACTTTCTCTACAATGCTCAACGGCAGAGATTGAAATGCTCAAGAACAAAGGTTTCCGTATCCACTTCAAGATTCTAAAAGAACAGATAGTCAGTCTCATGCCTCGACTAGAACAACATGAAACTCCAATGAAGCCATTAGGCAGAAACGACTTTCTGGAGGGTAAACATTCTGTCCCTCTCCACTTTTTGGTTGGATCCTCTTTGATTCATAAAGTATCAAATCAAATGAGGTGAACAAAATTTAAAGATTAATAGTTTACTTTTTGGAATTTACAAGCATAATCAAAAATCTCAACAGTAAGTATTTAATATGGGCTTCGGGGCACGAGTTTCATTGTAAAAGTTAAGGAATGTGGATATGCTTTTAGGCGAATGACTGGGCGTAGAGGAAACAGGCGTCGTTTATGCATGTTGTAGGAGAAAGATAGATGACCTGCTTTGTTCTCTTTGTTGTTGGCGAAGCAAGTGAGCTATTGGAGCATATTTATTATTTGCTCTGTTACGCCATGATCAAGTGGGAGTTGGAAGTAGTAAATGGATTATTTGGTCTCTGTCTCACAACTCAAAGGGTTTCTGACTGATATCACTCACAAATGGTAGCAGGAGAGAGCGAAAGAGAGAGGAAATAAAATCCTTCCAGCTTGTGTTCATAATTTCATGCAGATCCTTGGAAGAAGAAGAAGGGCATGGATATGATCTACACACACCTGCTCGCCCCTTTCTTCCTTATGGATGGATTTTGTGGTAGAGGAATATTTTGCCCTTTTAGTTCCATAAGCTCTCTCAAATCAAAATGCCTCTGAAGTGAATGTGTTGGGCCCAGTTGGGGTCGGATGTGAAGGGTTTGTCTCATCTCGATGTAATATTCTGATCTTCATATCACATCATACGCAAGAGTGAGGAAGAGTGTTATTCAGGAAGAAAACAGAGTTCGACCAAGTCACTCACATCAAAATCTTAACTTGAGCTCATAGTGACATGCATAATGTGGTGTGGGCCTCCACTTTATAATGATAATAACAAAGGCAGCCACCCATCCATCTCTTCCCTTTCTAGGCTTATCTTGAATGGAAATTGTCTCTCTCTCTCTCTCTCTCTCTTTATTTGTGCTTTGTCTGAAACAAAATCTCTCGCTCTTTGAGGCTCCATAATATTCTAGATGAGTAGAAGCGACAGCAGTAGTTGAAGTAGATCAAAGTCATAATATTATAATCATAGAGAATGGAGTACTCATTTCTTCTGGAATTTGGTTTTGAATTCTCAAAAGTGACAGATCTATGGATTTGAAAGATGACAAATAAAACACTCTACAACGCTCAGTCAGTCTCGCTCTCTGATGTGCTTAACGGTGAAACACCAAGAGGAATGGAAACTGTCAGTCACACCATATACTACTTGTATCCCTATTATTATCAGTATCAACTTTGGAGTGGGCGACCATGTTTCGCCAACTTCATTAATTTCTTGAGCGCAGTGTTGACTTTCATGTGATAATGAGTTTTTTGTACAGTACACTAAGCATATATATGTAGATAGTTAAGTAGTTCTATGAAAGATGTGTCCCTTTTTATCCAACGCTTACATACATAGGAATTTTAACTGCGAACAACCCTGCTCCATACAGTCTTTCGTATTGTAAGAATTAAATCTGTCGGTGTGGTGGTCTGTAATCACTTTTGAAATGGTCATCAGTCATGCAAACATTAGCGAATGAGTTTGAGAGCGAGCGAGAGATGCAAGTATGGCTTGGTAATGGGAAGGGAAGTGGTGGAACAAGATGAATTGTGAGCTAGAGAAGGGCCCATCCTCGAGATATTTGATAATGATATGACCGTGGTTGGTGTGTGGTATAGCTCCAAGCAAAGTTAGAGAAGTGTGGCGTAAGCTCGTTTTATTTTCAATAGGAATGATTATGACGAATGCAGCCATGTACATTTAGTTGAGGAGATGATGATGATGATGGGAGAAAGTGGAAGGGAGAAATTTCTTGTTCCACATTATCTGTTTGCTGAGAGAGGGTTGGGTTGACAAAGTGAGTGGTCTGGTCTCTTCTTCCTCTAGTCATCTCGCTTTCCGTTGGCCGCTATGGTATCCATTATTATGACTCCCATTTGGAGGACGTAGTCAAGCCAACGCAACGTGAGGTAGAGAGAGGCAATAGAATGAAAGTCATCAAGGGAGATAGAATAAGGGTGGCTGACATTATGAAGCCAGACATGGAGAGATTGTGAGACCCACTCACTTCCGCACATTCTGCAATCTACTTACATTCAGTCCACACGCTCCACCGTTATTATTATAGATGGATGGCTTGAGTAGGCACAAGGGTGAAAGTCTGAATGAGGTAGAAACGAGCAGGCCTATGCATCAAAATATATATACCCACATTACTTTCTCCCAAACCATCATCATGCCATTTTCCGTCTCTGAAAAGAAAAGAGTGCTCTTTGGCTGTGTGTAATGTAGGGTGTGGTTGAGTACTATTTTGATGTTGAATGTGAAGCCGAGAAAGAGCACAAGAAAAGCAACACGCGATGGAACTATCTTTCTCTTTCCCATAAAACACAAGATATCACAACACCCACCACGACCAAATCCAACTCTGCCACTCACTCTTGTCCATTTCCCTACACTTTTGTTGCTTCAACAACCAGTCCACATTTCTCCCACCACGATCCTTTAGCTTCGAGTTAGTCAGAGAGCATAAAAAGGCTCCAGAATTTCCGAGCATACTTGAGCCATGGGAGAGGAATGAGAATTTTATTTTGAATTGAAAGAAAGGGATGGAGGCAGGTAGAGAATGGGCGAGTGTTGAGTGGGATGGATGAAGAAGGGGAACAAAACAAAATTGGACGGGAGGAGAATAACAGAATGAATAGATATGGAAAAGCATGGTCTCTCAAAGAGAATACAGTCTCAAAGAGTTGGTTTTTTCCCCATGAAATATTCCTCCAAACGACCAATACTAATGCCACCTTCACCAGATAATAGTGTGCACTTTCTCCCCGATACATGCTCAACTAACGGCACCCTCGTTTGTTATCTCCAAAGCTTGTTTAGATAAATCCAAACTTCCTTCTCTCGCCAACATATTGTGTTAATGCAGCACAAAGTCTAGGAGTGGGTGCGGTCTGGATTTTCTCTTCCCCTACCAATTGTAATAGGCAGCAGTCGTTAAACATTAACTTTGCAAAAGGTACTCCTGCATATGTCTCATCCTGCTCTGCTTTATAAAGGCCAAATGCTATATTGGCTTTTATATGTGTATACATATTGCCAGTCAAGGAAGTGGCTTCAAAATGTTAGAAATCCTGTTGTGTCATCCAGAAACTCGAAAACCCTTTTTGCGTTCAAACTTTTATACATACTTTTGTACATACTGATCAATTTCGTCTCCATTTTCCGTGTACATAAGTATGATGCATATTGTATCATAGTCTTGGTGGAACAACACACCGGTAGACTGGGATTACAGGAAACGAAGAAGTATATACAGTCTAAATAAACATGATGGCTAAAAAAAATTATAAGCCATAAAGAAGAGAGCCACACCCGTTAACCAGCAGTGACTGGGTGATTGTCAGCAATTTGTTTCACATTGCAGCTTCTCTCTCAAGGAGCCAAAGAAAACAAAGGATTTGTGTCCTGCATTGAAAATTTCCTTTCATAGTTGGGATTAGCATGCATTCATATGTACTTGTCTTGTCCTCAAGATAGATTGGGAACTAAATAAGCAGGATGACAGACAGACAAGTGAATAACAGGACAAATAGCTTAGACTCTATTCATCCATTTTCACTTCACGCCTCATGCTTTGGTATCTAGTTGGAGAAAACCAAAGCAATACATCTTGTAGAAATATGGTGCAAAAAAGTAGTTTAAGGCGAAGGAATACCAATACAACTTTTGTGCGGAAATGTAGTTCAGTGAAAACACAACTCTTTCCATCTCTCCTCTTCTTCTTCACGCTCGACTTCCCATTTATATATGTGACTTGTATCAACTCTGTTCGCGTGAATCGAGTGTTTTCATGAATGAAATTACTGGGATTGCCACTCTATTACTCTCTCTACCTATATGCTATTTGTCCTCACATAAACAAACTTTGCTGATCTCTTTCCATTCCTCCAAAAAAAGCAGGTGAAAATTATTGGCAGTTTAGAAACACTTTGAGGACATATACAAGTATTATATTCATGTTTTTTTTTTTACTTGGTCTTTCTGGGCATGTTTTACGGGGGAGATTATTAATGTTTGTGTTTCCCTTCCCTTGTTTACCTTTCTTTATTAATGCGTAAAGACAATCTCCTGCTTATTCCTTTCTCCTAATAATCGTTAAGCTCAAGTTCATCGCTTCCTGTACAAGTGTTCTCATTCCTTTCAGTCGTTTGCCATAATTGGGGTTAGCTATATAGCTTCAGATTTCTCCATCCTTGTTGCTACTTACATTGGAGAAGTCTGGTGAAAGTAAAGGGCAAATCCTGATTGTTAGTCGGCGGTTTAATGGACCATAGACAAAATACCTCCTGGCTGCTCTAACACCACCATTTTATTTTTCGTACCTTAACACCAACTACTTATTAGGCATTAGTTAATATTGATGAAAGAGATAAAGTGTCATGCAGTTTGCATGCTCAACAATCAACCTTTGTATGTATATATTTGGTATGGAATAAATAAGAGTAATGAATACAACAATGAATATGAATAAGTGTTTGGAGGGTGTTATATGTACATATCTTAAGTGAAAGTGTATGTGATGAAAACATTAAGAGCGAATAAGAAAAATGGGCCATTAGTGGTAATAAACAAGATAAATGTCATCCAATTCGAGATTTTGATGTGGTATAAAGGGAAAGATTTTATTATCCCTTTGGGGGAGAATGAGACAATTGCTCCCTTTCACTTCCTCCCTCAAAAATGAGGCTTTTAACTTGTGTTGGTTAAGAGGTATTAATAATTACTTGGAAAGACGCCTTCAAATTTAATGCTTGGCTTGTCATTTTATTACGCTGGCTGGTTTCATGTATGCCCTTCGGCCTTTCTTTTTCAACCCGCAAAACTTTTCTCTCCAACCCTCAACTTTTCCTCATTTAGGATTATGACTTTGATTGTTCTTTGTTCACAGGATCCACAACTTGTTGACCCATCTTGTATGGAAGATGAACAAGATTTGCGCATAATAAAGAGCAACAAAGGTACGTATATACTTATTTAGTATTATGTATAATGATAAGACAGTCAACTCGTGTTACTTGGAGTGACATCAAATAAAAAAAAAGAGGAGAGGAGAAGAAAATGACAGTTTTGGGATAAAATATTATTATAGGGACAAGAATTTCGATTTGGATAATATTTTTGAAGCCCAAAGTTGATCTAATGCATAATTCATGATGTTGTATCTTTGGCAGGGAGAGGCAAGACCGGGGAGGGGAAGAAGACGGAGCTCTCTTCAGGAGCCATGGACTGGCTTGGATACCAGCCTCTTGGGCTCAAGAAGGAAGCCACAAACAACAATATCTACAATAATGGGAAGCACGAGTTTAGAGAACAATCTGTGAGTCATTCTTTTTCAATTTCCTCTTATAATGTACATAGCAAATGAAACCTTTCCCTGCCCCAAGATCAAGATAAGACCGGTAGGGAAATGGATTGTACCAGATAAACTTGTGTTGATTGAGTAAAAATGTAATATCTGTGACGCTTATGGGATTTTCTTGTTTTCCACTCCACAGAGTCCCTTGTCTTTGAGTGACCGAGCAGTCAATCCAGAAACTATTCATGATGAAACTTCATCAAATGGAAACAAAGATGATGAGGACGATGACGATGACGAGTCGGAGGACAGAATGGATACACATCAACATGATCCAGAACGTCTTAAAGCCTTCAATGTAAGATTGTTATTATTTTTTGCACGAGTGCAGAATTTCTCACTCAATTTGTTTATTGTAAGTAAGCATATCATACATCAAACCAATGAAACACGCAAACAAATTGAAAATGTGCAGTCACTCTTTGGGGTTTGTTCTTTTAACATTGTTTACACAAGATTGAGAGTGAAAGGAGGGAAGGGGAAAGTTTCAGTTGAAAAGATACAACTAATTTGAGATACGACAAAATCAAATTGATTCATGAAGCAATTACTTACAAGACGAATGACTTGGTTCACACACAATATATTTTGCGGATACTTTTTCATCCCGATTTAAGCAACTACTGACGTGAATCCTATTCATTCATGGTCATTCAGAGCAATACAGTGATTTCAATTCCGGTTTGCTCTCTCTCTCTTTCTCTCTGTTGTGGATTTTGCTGGAGAAGAGATTCCCATCTAAGTATATATAAATATATGTATACCCTCTGCTTTCAAGATTTAATTTGTTTTCCCATCCGGCAACTTGCTTTCACTGACAAATAAATGCTCCCCAGCTACCCCTTACAAATTTCATAGCTTAAATGAGGCTTTATTATGCTAATTTCAACTAATTTGAGGATTGCCTTATTTCCCTAATAATTATTATTGGTCACATAAACAAATGCTAGCTAATTCTCAGTCTTCATTCTACAGTACAAATGACTTAACAACTGGTTGAAATTTTCTTGGCGTGTGTCTGCAAATGAGGAGCTTAGTTTGTGAGTGTATATATTTATGATAAAGTGGCACTAATTCAAAAGAGATTGAGGAAGAAAGTTTGAAGAGTCAAAAGGGGAACAAATGGAGTAGACAGAAGAATATTGGAGAAAGGGTAAAGGAAGCAGCAGGGGAAAGTTGCAGGAGACAAAATACAAGAGTTTCATAAAGGGCAGGATGAGAATAAATGGAAATTGGAAGCCCTGCTGGTGGATGGAATTTGGCATGTCGTGCTGTTCCTCCTTTTTCTTCTTCTTTGCATGATGCGATGTGTCCCTCGTAGACAAGGTGAACTCGCAATAAGTGCGATTAGGAAACGACAGAATTTGTTGGTTTGCTTATAAAGTGAGCACGAAAGCCGAGAGAAAGTTGGAAGGAGCAGCAGTGGCTGTAGATAAGTTTCGGATCGATGTGGCAATCTAATGCCAGGATCCCTCTCCCTCAGAGAGTGATGTCTGTGTAGAGGAAGTCGGTAGGGATCCTTTGGCAATATCACCAGCAGTAGCCAACAGCATAAGCTCAAGAATAACCTGCTAAGGGAGTGAGTGGCTCGCATTAGCGTCCAACTGAATACCAGTGACTACTTTTACTAGTTCATGCAGAGGCAGGGGAAAGTTTTGTGGGATATCTCTCTCTTTCTCTCTCGTGGCATAAGATCAGGATGCCGCAAGCAAGGAGCAATCGTCTCTGGATTTTGTAAGCAAAAGGGCTACTAGTCCTTGAGTTTCCCATCCACATTAGTTGGTAGTCACACAATGAGAGCCAACTTCTCTTGCCAGCTCAAGAATATCAGGAAATGGTACACTTAGGAAGAAGTGAGGTTGTTAAATTTTAAGCAAGGTAACTTTGCTTGTCAGCCTTCGGAGTCATTCCAAATTCTACACTCCAACAGACTGTGGGCACATTTTGTTCCATCCGCATTAAACTCCAACAGCCTAATGCATCGCATGTTACTCTCTTTCTTTGTAGAGAATGCTTGGTGGCACACGATTATAATATTTGGGAGCAAAGGAGAGGACAGCTTTTCAGGCTGCTGGAACTCATGAGAAAGCATTCAACTGGGGATAAAATTAAATACTCTTTGTCTTCTTCTTTTGGCCAAAGAATTCCCTAAATACATATGTAGAGAAGGTATGAAATGAAGATGAGAAATCTGCTGGTTGTATATATTTTGAGAGACAAGCTTCTGTCAGGGGATTTTAAGTATTTAGAAATGTTGCATACTTGTTCTACCACTGGAATCCCTGAATGTCACGCTGAAATGAGTTGGTGGCTTGGGATCATGTCTGTCGAGAAGAGAAGCAAAAGTTGAAAGGCAAAAAGCGTTCAGAGTTTCTCACTGAGAAATTCTCAGTCTCAACCATAGCTTCTTTCCTTCCTTCCTTAATGTTTTGAAACGCTAATCTGTAGACTTTAAAAGAACCAACTTGGCTGCCTGGGTATCTTCCATCAAAACAAAGTATCGTAGCACACCCACTGATGTGTCCAATTTTCTTTCTTTCTCTAGATGTTTGTAAGGCTGTTTGTGGACGAGAATTTGGATCGGATGGTTCCAATTTCCAAACAACCCAAGGAAAAAATTCAAGCCATTATCGACTCGTGCACTCGTCAGTTCCCAGAATTTGCGGAAAGAGCTCGCAAAAGAATTCGAACGTATCTGAAGTCATGCAGAAGAAATAAGCGTTCTCGGGATGGAGGATGGGAATCCGTAAGTTTTTTTTTCTGTGTTTACACTTGATGGAGAAAGTAGCAATGAGACCAATTTCCCATAGTTAAGTGTGGAAAAAGTTGACACAAAGTTTTTGACCCCATGCCCTGTTTTTGAATGAGTAGACATAAATATCAACAACAATAATTCCCAATCCCCAAAGGATAAACCCATCTTGAGTTTTATTATTACGGCAAACAAAAAGGTGGATAATGGAGTAGAAAAGAGATATTAGTCCTGTCTTTTCAAGTAATGGGGAAAACTTTGTTTCTGAATTTTTTTTTAGTCCCGGCCGACGCCCGCTCATCTAACATCGGTACAAGCGGAACAAATTCTAGCCCAGGCATGTGAAAATGAGAGTCAGAATGCGAAACGAATGAGAATGGGGCTGGTAAGTTTTTCTCCCATTATGTGTTGACCATGATTCTGAAATTATTTTGATATTTTTTCTCTCTTTTTATACATTCAAAGGAGCCTGTTAGTCAACCTTTACCGATGCCAATGGTAAGTTAGGTTATTGTCGTAATAGCTTAAGTCCCCATTTGCTCTCACTCAGAGTCAAAAAGTCCAAAGTTGTCTTGTTTCCCTTTTGCATTATCCATGAACTGCTGTCCTACACCCAACAGCAGCGAATGAATAATAAATATTAATAATGCAAACCCCCGCCCGGCTTTCTCTTTCAGAGTGGATTATTTTTATGCAAGATTTTTCCACTTGAACTAGTCCATCAGGCACAACATAATATTATATTTCCCCGATTTTGGATAAAGCAATGCATGTAGATATATTAACACGGTGATTTTGCAGGGTGAGATTCGGGGGAGCAAAGAGAACGGACAGAGTTCTTCTTTTGGGGAGAGCCCTGAGAAGACAAGCAAGGCGTCATCTTCATCTTCCCACATTGCAGCCACCATCGCAGCCGTTGCTTCCAACACCATAACCGCTAATTCTCCATCTTCAATCACTACAAATGTTTCCAGCGATCAGAATCTGTCTTCTCTCAACGGAGGAGGGACTAACGGAGAAAGTATTCTCAATCTTAATCAGCTTCCGTCCTCACTCTTGGCTACAAACAGCAACAACAAATGCTTGGATAGAAGTCCTCTTGTTGATTACAGGTAAATAAGGGAAAGTCTCATTTTCCCCAAAATTGATACATTTCCTCAATTGATTATTCTCAGCCAAAATATAAAACAATGGGGTTATTAAGTATTATTTGTTTGTGTTTCAGAAATGCAGCTAACAGCATGTATCGACCGAATTTTAGTCAGACATTCCAACGACCATCACCCTTTCCAAGTTTATTTCCAGGAGTAGCAACTTCCCCAATTCTTGGTGCTTTGGGCAACTCTACCACCACTACCTTTCCTCCCAATCTGTCTCCACTGCCCCACGCCAACGGTAATTTTGCACCACATTCCACTTTATGTTATCTCTCATAAAATCCCCTCCCCATCATTCCCCTTTTATTCCTAAAATAAATGTATAGTCTGAAAGGAAAATAGAGAGAGAGGAGAGCGAAAGACAAATTACTTTCACTCACCTTTCTCTAAAATCTCTTCTAAAAAATGCGTTAATTTTTGCTCTCTTTCAACAATTTTGGGCTCTGGGAAGAAATTGGATTATCTTATCTTATTTACTTCATCGGCAGCCAAAAGATGTACAAGGGGTATAAATAAATATGTAAAAGGAGGATTATACTAAATCATTATCCTGCGGGTAGCTCAAAAGGAGCGATTCGGGAAATAAAATAATCCCTTTGTGGGTGAACTCTTCTTTGAAAAGAGTGTGACACAAGGAGAATACAATATTATGGCAATAACACTCAATCCCCAAATGAGCTCACATAATAATTCTTTTGAAAAAGACACATAATTCTTTGCTATTCAACCCCTCTTTTGAATACATCCAGCCAAAGTTTACAAGTTCAGTTCACTTTATCTAATAAAATGGCATTATTTCGTGCAACATTAAGAATTTATTGGTGATAATTTTACCCCTCTGCAAACTTATTATTTGATGGTTTTCTGGAAGGGAAAGGTGGTGATAAATAATTTTTACTGTTTCTTTTCAGGAGACGCAGGGCCAACAGATTTGAGCATGAAATCAAAATCTTTGAGCATAACACAAAAATTGAATGCCACAGAGTTGGCGACAGTTCGGCAATTGATAACCGGTTACCGAGAATCGGCTGCATTCCTTTTGGTAATATTTTTATAAATGTTCTTTTTAAATATTCAATGTATCTTTTTTATATATAGCGATCTGCGGACGAGTTGGAACAACTTCTTATTCAACAGCAGTAGTAAACTTGTGAAAGTGAACCCGGGAGAAAACTTTCACCGGATTGATATTCTACAAAGAAGCGGATTTTCTCTTTGCATGTTCATACCTCATTGAACTTTTGAACTTCAACTTATAATTCCACCTTTTTGCTAGTATTACATATAATACATTATTATAGAAGCCGCTACTGTAAAATGTCAACAAATTCAGATAGATACATTATAGATATGCGAAAAACACTTGTTGCTGCTTCTAACTCTTTGATGTCGTATCCGTCTTTATCATATAAACGCAGATTATATCTAGTTCATAGAATGTTTTCACATCTTTGTGTGGAAAAAAGTAAATTATACTTGCTAGTAAACTACATACAACTGTTTATTATTATCCTTTTTGTATACATGTATATTTTAAATGTAAAGGTGCCGATGTAAAGCATTATTTTGAGTGTGGTCCAAATGTAACATTTTGGTGAATTAGACTTGAATATTTACATTAGATAAAAAGAATTGCATAAAAATCAATTAATTCAAACACTACATGCCACCTGCCTCATTTCATGTATATATACCACAAAAAATGTATTAATGTAAATTATTAAATAGTGAATTGTATCTGTCAGCATTGTAGAAAGGCATCCGAATTACCTGTGCACCTTTCTCCTTTAAGCAATTACAATATAAGAGCTGCCGCAGTTTCAAAAAATAGGTACAACAACTATCATACAATTGACTTACTTATTCAACTCTTATTCAACTATAAGAATGTAGTCAATGCCTTGTGTGCTAATTAAAAACGTGTCGCAGTTTTTAAAATATTAAAAAAAAACTTTATCCGTTATGTCAATGCTATTTTGGAAAATGGTTTACATTTCAAAATGAAATTAAAATAGTAAGATAGTTTTGTCGAGATTTCAATGCCAGATGTATACGTTGTTGTTAAATTGATGGATAAATGTTTATAGAAATACGACAAATGTGCTTTTATCATCATCATTAAACAAAATGATTTTGCTGCTACCGAACGGATACCAAAGAAAGAAAAAAATAGACGTAGTCAGTCGCTATATTTATTTTCTTATTTATGTACAGAAATTCATCTTTATAATTATAATTGCGCTATATTCTTCACTACATTTACTACAATTTATATAATTTTGCAATTGTGCAACGTTTGTCGTTATCTGCACCTTCTCTTGCTTAAAAATTAATATAATATAATATTTGATCAAATATCTGTATGCCTAGTTTGAGATTTACAGAAAATTATAATCGCTTGAAATAAAATTGAAATTATCATAATTTTGTGTTGTTGTAATTTATTATCACAACCAAGGGAGGATGAAATTCCTCAAGTAAATTATGTCAGGCATAATAAAGTGTTGTTTTTATGATGAGTGTCAAGTAGACAACAAGACCACAGACAACTTGAAATAATGTCAGAGTTGAGTAATAAATATTAGAGATGTTGATTAATAATGTCAACGTGTACAGAATGGGACAATTTAAAGTATATGCTTTTTTTTTTAAACTTTACTGCTTGCACTTTATCTTCCATTTACAGAATGCTAAATGCAATCACTCCAATTCAAAATTGATTTATGGGAGGTTGCAAGACAAAATTGGACAATTTAAAATAAAATAATGCATTGATTTATTTTTTCTCAAGAAATGCAGATTCGTGTAAAGCACGTGGGGTCGTTGGTCATTTACCTGCAAAATTTTGCATGATGCGTGTTTCGGCAATCATTTATCAAAGCCCCCTGCCGTTTTATAATCTTGGTTTAACAATCAGGAATTCAATATTCATCATACACATTTCAATAACGCTTCCTTGTCTAGAATATAAGGTGAATTTTATTTTCAGTTTTATTTATATGCAAATAAATGTTCGCTTGTGTATCTACTTAAATACTTGGACCAGATGCAAATGTGGAAAATCTGAATGTTGTTTAGTCGCTTGATCTTGCTATTGTTTTGTGAATGGCGTAATTTGATTATTTTTTATATACATTTTGAGCCCTGGAGCAAAACTGCAACTGTCGAATTTGAATCTTTTAGTTTCCAATTTACATTTCTACATCTTACTTGTATAGCAAGTTCAGTCTGTGTTTGTGTTATCTTTTGGTATTATGAGGTGATATCAATTTATTCATGATGGCTATCAGTATTACTATCAAACAAACTGGTTTCTTTATGTTGTCCAGAATTTGATCTGTAATTCTTTTTATTCGCTCTAATCAACTTTCCTAAATGATCTGCGGGCTGTAATTTCATATAAACTTCTGGAATGAACTTGCTGAAGCAAAATTATTTTATCATTAGAGTTTTTTTAAATTTAAAATGTGGAATTTATCTTGGAAATTAGTTTAATTTAATGCATTTCATGTATGTATATATCTTGCCTTTGGTTTCTTTTATAGTTTTACGAGGTTTTGTTCAAATGCAATTAACACTTTGACCTCTGATGACACATTGTTACAATGAATAGACTCATAAACTAAAAATTACTTTTGGTGGAAATCAATTTTCTGGTATGCTATGATGTAATGCGATTTAAAGCGTGAATTTGCATACAATAGCTTAAAATTTGGGGACATTAATTATATACAAATTGAAACGAGAGTGTAAAGAACATACAAATATGTCCCCTAATTGGATGCGTGTGTTCTGTTGAAATTGCAATGAGAGTATAAGTAACCATTGACCTCAAAATGTTGAAGAGAAGAATAATTGGGGCGAATTAGGTTAGTGGTGATGTTTTTAATAATGCTCTTCTGTCCTTTCCAAAATTTGCCCACGACTCTAATAATTCCACGCTTCCTTTCCCAGTCACCAGTGTCATACCATTAGCAAAGAATTCTGCACAATACACACAACTCTTCTGTCAAAAAATGTCAACTAAAGTTAAAGGAGGGGCAGCCAGAGAAATTAATGTTCTTCTAAATTGACGACATGCATTAAGTAAATTATACAATTATAGCGAATGGGGGATGACATTCGACATTGAAAATAGCAGAATGATTAGAGTGACCATCAAGCAATGAATGATTTTATATAATTAATGCACTTTACTCCGGAGATCATTATTGAGTCTTCCAATAAGGACTCATCAAAAGAATCACTTTTGTTTATACCCACTCGTTGACAGACATTGAAACGAATAAGCGATACAATCTTTTTAAATTATTATCCTCTTTTGACTCCACCTTAACTAATTGCAAACAAATATTAGAACTAGTAAAAGCTGTCAATCAAACACGTGCTAATATGGAATGTGTGTTTTATGGCAATTATTTATTTATAATATTCGTAATAATCGCTGATCCTTAAAAGTCTGGATTTTTTTTAGAGATGTTAAAACGGAGGTTTTAAATAAATTGTTTTAACTTTCCCTTTTAAAATGAAATCAAAACAAAAGTTCACGACTCAATTAGCACGGATAACTAATTATTCTAGTAATATCAAACTGGTTGAAAACGAAAACAATAAGAATAAGCTAAATAACATTAATTGTTACCCAAAAATAATTGGGTCAAACTAAAAATCACTTACGCTAAATTTAGCTCCTACTGCTGAATATATTATGAAAAGATCGTGAGGTTTAAAGTTACACTTAATTTGCCCAAATATTCCTCTGCAAGTTATTACTAATTACTAATTAGCAGAGTCATAAAAACAGAAGGGAACAGAAGTAATCATTCTTAATCTCTAGCTTTCGTTACCTACATTTGCGTAAAATTAGTGAACTTTTCCTACTCATGCAAAGTATAAAGTAAGATGCTATATTGACATGACAGAGAAACATTAATGTCTTGGTTAACAATGGCCAAAATTGTTTTTGCCATAAACAATTTATTTATTGTCCAAACCATTGCTCCCTTTTGAATATTTGTGTCTGCTGCTATTACCACCACGAACCAAAATAAATGGCGTAAATGGTGGCGAATGGTCAACCAAGCGTGGGCTTCTTAAAATGAAGACCATCTTTATTTGGAGAGCCTGTTTAGTGTTATAATTTCTAAAAACATTATACAGATGATATTATATGAGAGGTAGCATTTACTTAATGGCATGTTTTGCATTGAATTTGCCATTTGCTCTAGTTTTTTTACCAGCAGTAGACAGCACGACAGGAAATGACCGTGAATCCGCTCGAGCTTCGGTTTATATCATAAAAATTTTACTTAGACAAACTGACAGAAAATTAGCAAAATAGTTTACAATCTTTTTTTTGGTAGTATTTAAAGTAATTTTAATTTTTTGGCGTTTGCTATGCTGTATTTTTATAAAAAAATATCTTAAAATGTATACATGTCGTGTATCAGAAATACAACACGAGATATAAAAATAAAGATGAATTTCACCTATTTATTTCATTTAATGACAGAAAACTAATATTTAATCATTTAAAGATGATGTTCATTCGTACTTTCCATTTCATATCTAACTTAATTATTATTCAAAAAATAAATAATTGTTGCATCAGTTGCAAGGTACAAATGTCATTATAAAATTACAATATTAAACCCCTCCTTCTCATCACTGACCGTTAATCTAATTCATATTCAAATTTATTGCATCACACGTTATGCCACTTTTAATTAATCTTTTGCACTTCTTCATTTTTATCGGGCAATAATTATTTTTGTAGCCAAAGGCATATTTTTTTCTATATGTAAAATATAATACTTAGGAAGTGATCCAAGATGTCAAATAAATATTCTATGCATTGTACGCGCATCTTGTTGCAGCCTCAATCTCAATTTGCTAATTTTGCTACTTGGAATTTTATTATAATGTATCGTAAAACAAACGCTTCATTTCTTTCTTATAAATTGCAATTACAAAGCTGCCATCAAGGTACATTTTTGAGTTTACAGTTGCAGCCGATATTTAAAAAACACGAGTCTAAACTAATAACTAACTGGATTTTCTTCTCAAAAATGCATTGCATTTTTTTCCTCCAAAAAGTTACGAATGACTTTGAGGTAATTAGTAAGAAAAGTTAACAAGACTGACCGTTCTTTATTTCATAGACAAATCCTTTAATTTTAGGTTGCATTTCCTGTAATCCATTCATTTCACATGCAGCATAAAAATTTTAACAAGTGAACGTTTATGACGAACAAATAATAAGCATGACAGAAAATCCCTCTTAATTTGCAGGACAATGATTCCGCTTCATTAGACTCATTAGTGGACAAATGTAAAAAGTAAACATTATCTCAAATGAATTGACACGTCTCATGTTTCTCTCGTTCTTGTTGGAACTGTAAAGGAAAATTGCTTAACGATGGACTCGACTCGTATCATTTGAATTCATGTTAAAATGCAAATAAATGCATGTTCCATCTCAAACAGGGATTTTAATGGTCAGAATTTCCATTACAAAAACTGGGCGCAACTATAGGAGCATCTCCCCAACTAACTGACAGTCCATAATCAAAACTTTACCGATCATTGACCGAGCTGTTCAGAGTGCCCTACCCGTACTCTACACTTCTCTCATCACCTGCGAAATTTTCTTGACGAAATTGGTAAATTCTTTGAGAGGTTATTTTATAGGAATGCACATTAGTCTCATGCACTAGCCAAATGAAAAGTAAAATGAGTATAAACCGGAATATTATTTGTCTATAAAGTTGAGGGCGAGAAAATAATTCTACAATTTACCGTGCTCATGCTAAACTGTAATGATTTCAGTTTTTAAGATAAAAGTAAATAAACCTGAACAACGGTGCTCATGCTCTTCATTCAATTTTATGAGATCCGCATAGTCTTTGGTGTTTAAAATGAAATGTGTTGTTTTAAGATGGGAAATTGCTTCTCAGCTCTTTTGACTTTGCTGTGGTCATCTCTCAGAAAGACGAGAGCGGACATTCATTATATAGCTATTTGCCATTGACTCAATTTTGAAATATGAATTTTGATACGGCAAAAGACGAATAGTTTCATGTAAAGATACCGTTTGGTGAGCAGTTTTGAGCAAATTACTTTCCTTTGTTTTGAGATTTGTGTGTTATTGTAACATCATTTGCTTGTTATTTTACTACCAAGAGCGTTTATTTCAAGTAAGAAATTCTGTAATGCAAATAAACTATGAAAATCTAAAAATATCACAAAAGATTTTGACAATGGATGCGGTTCATGTCTTCACCTCAATATATGCTTGGGAAATATTCCCAGTCCCTTTACCAGCATTTTTACGCAACAGTTAATGACACTTTTCAACAATTTGTCATGTCGGAATTTTTTGATAATTCTTGTTGACTTACAAGTTTTGTGGGCCAATGTAAGTAAAAAGTAACATTATGACGTAATGCAATAATGTATGTATATGAAGCTAACTGATGCCTTAAATTGAATCTTCCAAGAAGAATGTATGCACAGAATCAAATTAAACATTCTTGAAAAGTCGTAAATTCCCTTCTCAGCCAACTCATCTTCAATCTCATGTCACCAACTCCAACTCAATCAGGTTAACTTGAACATTAAACTTTTTCACAGTTTCAGCAGAAGCAAGTCAAAATATTTTAAGCAATTTTCTTGTTTATTGAGTGTAATGAAATGTCAAATGTCTGCATACTTTTCTTGTTTTATTTTTATGATGATACCACGCATTTAATATTTCTTTATCTTTAATCATGACCGGAAAAAAATGCTCAATTTAACACTTGAATTCGCAAACGTTTTTATTGTTTTCATCGATTAAGCGCAACATTAATTCTGCTTTTTATTTGTTCTGTCTTTTGATGTGAGAAGTATGTCACTTATAAGGCCGCAAATATTTGTAAGATTTTGAATTATTTCACCGCACAATAACGTGGGATGAATACGTTTCTGCGACTCTTTGTGATTTGCATGTGTTTCCTGGCTTATTATGCTTATGCTGAGAATTTTGCATGACATTTATCCTAATATCATAATTTAACCGACATTAAATTATTCAACAACGGGGACATGATAATGAGATCAACAAAGTCAGCCAGAGGTTCACGTCCAAAGAAATGTAACTTAACCCAGAAATGGTAACAGAAATTGCATAATGTTTACTCTAGGCCTTACCTGCGAGCTTCCGTTTATTTACCTGGATTTAATAATGAAGGAAACAATGCATGACGGAATGCACAAATTCATACCTTGTTAACTGACTTGCATGTGTGGCCTACACACTATCAATTGTTCAATAAAAAGATAACAAGATAATAACATTGTGCATAAAATTTTAAATAGATTGAGAAAAGTTGAAAAACAAAGCAACGGAATTGTTTAAAGCGTATCCTTCTTTTAATATCCCATAAACTTCAAAGTGAGTCTCTGCCTACTTACGCATTTATATTTGTTTTATTTGTTCAGCCAGAATAAGCAGATAATTACTCCTTACTTAATACGCTAAACAAGTAACACAGAGGCGTCATTATTATTTCCAATCCCTGCTTTTTTTCCACCGTTTATAAAATGACGTTACGGACTAATAATTATGACCATTGGATGATGTAATTTTATTTCACTAAAAATATAAACAATTGATCTCCTGTGATTCTTGCCAATTAAATCATTTTGTTTCGTAAATTGCTATAAAAATACATCAAACTGTGTTTTTATCCATTAATGAAAACATTATGTGGGTGCTAACAAATCAATGAAATTGGAAATCAAGTCAAAGTTAAATAGAGACAAATGCAGTAAATGTCTCAACAGTTGTTTACATACTTGATGAAAATGTCACAAAATGTGGTCGCAGAAAGTAAGCCAAGTGTAAACAGGAGACGAATTATGCGACGCCGAATATTTTATGGTTTTACAATTGCTCAAGTTTTTGAAGACAAGGTCGATTGTCGATTCCACTCAAAAAGCTAACGGTCCTTTAACTCTCTGGGTCGAAGTGCATTGCATGGAAAGTACCTTTGTATTTGTAATGTGTACATCAAACTATTTTTGGAACATGAGACACCTTTGTATTCCCTTTCATTGTGCTTATGAGTCATCAGTTCTAAAGTCAAAGGACTATAACATTCTTTGTCTGATTTTTAAATAATAATAAAAACAAACTTATTGTAAGTTTAGGAGACCTGGACATTATTGTAAACTGCTTATAAAAAAGGTGCCAAAATTTACAATGTCTTAGATTTGTCTAGATGGCTTGTTTAAAAAAACTTTTAAGAGTAAGAACATTTAATAGTTAGTAGTAGATTCTATATGCACAAAACATAATGTAATGTTGGTAGAATCATCAATGGTAATTATCACTTTATGCATAACTGATTGCTTGATTACGGGCAACATCATTTGAGAATTATAGGACAGTGAACAGCTCTGTCAAGCTAATAATTATAATTAGGCGTAAATTAGGTAACTGAGAATAGTTGACAGGTAAGTATGCTTCATCAGCAATCAAAATGGTTAAAGGACCGCTTATCCACGATTTTTTTGGCATAATTTCAACAATGACATAATTATCCTTAAAAAATAAATTATTAAGCGGCCTTCAGAAGCCAATTACTGTTGTTTGTCATTATCCAATAATATATTGCACAAATTCATGGAAATTGGGAAAACGCAAAAACTTGTCGTATTTTGGTGAATCATGTATAATTTGAGTGTTTTGCATAAAGGATTAGCAGCATTGAGCATCGGAGGATAATGAGGATGAGAATGATAAAATCTATTAAAATACGTGATAATTGATATCGTTATGCCTTTGAGGGCTTGGCCTACTGTTGAATAATTGATAATTCAAGGAATCTCTGTTGACGCCAACAATAAAGATAAATAGTGGAAATGACTTGCTCATTATAAAATCGAAAATTGGTTCACATTATCCGAAAAAAGTTCCATTCACTCCAGTAGTTCTATCAAAGTGTTTTGAAATCATAAAAAAACTCTTGGATTTGGTAAAAACATCAGCTTCTAGAGATTAGAATAGCGTGTCTGACATAAAACTATAAAATCAAAGCCTGGAGGCAAATAGATACTTTAGGATTCACCACTGCAACTACTACTGGGTACATTATAATAATATGGACGATGGTTAAGAAAAAGAGTAGCATCATAAAAGTTGTATGCAAAGGAAGGGACCCAACAACAATTGGCTGTAGCCAGAATTGTTCACGGTTAAAAGTGTATGCAACTCGTTTGGTTGCAACTTGCAACAACTCAGTTCTCAGTCTGCATAGTTTGCTCGCTCTCTTCGCATCTCATCTTTCTCACCTCGCCTCGTTCCCCCGACTTGATTACCAACAAATTCCACGTCTTTGTTCTTCTGGAGATGAGAACCGGATTTGTTTTTGCTTGAAATAGTGAACTTGACACTGGATACATTTTAATTTGGTTATTGGTTGAAAATTGCTTCACTGGGTTTTTGAACATCGTGTGAAAGTTTAAGTGTAAAGGTGACTCACAAATATAACGGACTTTGCAAGAGAATTTATTTACGTAATTAAAAGTGAAACAAGTTGGTTTGGTGCAGCTGAAAAATATATGGATCTAATTGATTTTATTTCATGAAAACCGTAAGTATTTTTTGATCAAATTCTTAATCTCTTATTAAATTAAAAGAGTTAATTTTCATTGTACTTATGCAATTAGATTTTCGACCTACAAATGAGGCTTAAGTAAAATAAATTAATGGAGCAAAGTAACAATTTTATTCGTAAGGTGTGGTACTTTGAGATGATCACATTAAATCAGTAATAAAAATAGAAATCCATTGTAACCTCACGTCTTCTCGATGTCACATCAAAAGCTGCCCTCAAATTTAGCCTGTTAATAAAGCGTGAACGCTTAACGCTTGATTTCCAAAATTTTATTGCATATCCCGTCGTAGGTTTGAGGCATTTTAATAAGCATAATCGTAACCAATGGAATGGCAAACTTGACCTTTTCTTCCTTAATAATTGTCCACACAAGTTCATTAGAGCAATTGGAAAGGGTTAAAGCCAGTGAGATATGAGAAAACATAAATCTCAAACATTATTAGTCAAATATGGGCAGATTAATAAAAAAAAGTTTAATGTGTAACAGGGTTCATTTTAGTTTTATTTGCATATCCACCTCTCTTAATGTAAAATGAAATATTTATGTAGCGTCTTTCAGTTTGGGATTTATATTAGTGCGTGGTTTGATTGAAGGTTTTAAACTAACGAGCTTATTTTTCATAAAGTCTGATATGTGGCATTTATGATGGCGAAATCTGAGAAATTTTTAATCCCTCCCTTGTAGTGATTTATAGCAGTGTGGTCAAACATTGAATCAAAAGTGCATGATGCATACAAATAAGTCCAACTTTAATCCCCTTCAAAAAAATGAATCGTAGTAAGTAATTAGAATCAGGGAATCAAAAGGTATAGGGACTTTTATGCAAGACAAGAAGTGGCGAGTCCTTGAGGAGAAGTGAGAAAAATATTAATGAATGGAATCTTTATGTATCAGATTTAGGAATCTTTTTAGTACCCTCCGCTTAGTATGAAGGACTCATGTGGTGATGAATAAATAACGTGAGACTGGACTTAGGTGTGAGAAGCGAGAACAAAAGGCTATAAATGACCGTGTCAGGCATTTGGAGAAGATCCCATTTAAAACTAGAAAAAATGCTCCATTCATTCATACCTTTCTCACAATACGACAATTGACAATTTAATGTCTTACTGACCCAGTGTGACAATTTTATTATTTTAAAATTTTTTGTTGCAAAGAAAATGTCAAAGGTCTAGTTAAATTTATTCCGATTGGTAATTTCAAACAGATTGAATATAAAGCTGAACCCATTTTCTATAGAATAGAATGTACAACATATCAATTCAAAGCACGCCGAAAGTGTAACAATTGATGGCACTTGATGAAGACCATTTTAATATCAAAGTTAAATAAATTGCTGTTATTTATGGTTCACACCTCAACCCAAATGCTTTTCGTAATAACAAAAAATAATTTATAAGGAGTAGGATGTAACAAAGAATGCTCTTTATAAAACGAGCAATGAAAATATCAAATTGAGTGACTGACATCATAATAACACATTCTACCATCTTTGGCTTAAATCAACCATTTCTCCAATGAAGCACAAAGAATTTCTCTGTCTCTTATATTTTGATACGGTCAGGGCTATTAACATTTTTATAATCCGCCCGTAATTTTCAAAGAGTGTTTTTCTGAACTTGTACAGCCAACAAGAGTTTTCAAAGGTAGCCAAAATGAAAGAGAAATTGCGCAAATTTGGCGACACCTTCAGAAGCCACAAAAAGGGTTTTTGATTAGAGATGAATCGAATGACAATAAATAAGTCAACGACAAGAGAGGACAAGAAGATTATGAAAGCGATTAAAGGATTGTAAGTGACCAAGCCCATTTTAAGCCCCAGCTAAATAACTGTCTAAAATAAAATTAAGTAAGAGTAATTTGTAATTTCCATCAGTTCAATCAATGGCTGTATTTCGTCACTTGCGACTATTAATCTAATATACAATATATACTGCCAACTAAAGACGTCTTGAATTAAGTGAGATTTGCATTATTCGTCATTCTTATGGAATTGAGTGATGAAGTCAATGAAGTGGTAGCACTTTAAATTTGGATAAGAAATTATTTACTTGTGTCACTAGTAACTATTAAATAGGGATTAGAATACAACACAAAATATTTTTCTATTACTATTTCAGAAACTATTTATGTTAGGCATTAAAAGGACTCGGTATCAAATATCTTCAAATAAAAGGCGTTTCTGAATTCATTTTTTTTTTACTTAGAATGATCAAAATGCTTCAGCAACAGGCAGGGATGTCGGTGTGATAATCACACCCTGTGATTTTCTTGTGATTTTGTGTGATTTCACGGGAAATCACAGTGGCC
>JAQIXN010000670.1:0-31429 GCA_034698145.1 Proisotoma minuta
TAGAAGTTAAATTTTGTGCGTATTAAAACTTCAATACGTACTGTCCTTTTGATTTAAGTACTCACAATTTCATACTAGTACTTAGAATAAATGGAGATGTATTTTTTTCAGCTTTAGTACGTATGCGTATTAACAAATTTTTTACCGTGTAGTCAGTCATTATAGTTCTGACTTTTCCAGATTAAAATCCGGGTTTGTCCGACTTCATATACCGGAATATAACCAATCGATAAAACATGCAACAACTCAAATATAAAAGCACAAAAAATAAATAAATAAAGTTTCTAAAATATAACATCCACAATGTTTTCATCACCAGATCACTGTAACATTTCCTTAGACTCGAATCTAAATCTTCAAGTTCTTCCAACAAATACTCCCACAAATGTCAATCCTTTGGACCCTTTTGCTCTAGTTCAATGCAAAAAATCCCCAGAACAGATATCAAAAGAGGGAAAGAAAGTGCAAAGGTTTTATCGAGATCAAAACGAACTCATTGATCAACTCATTGCTCCTTTAGATTTTGATCAAGATTCAGATCAACACTCAAATCCTGAAAACTCTCAAGAATCCAGTGATAAGTTTAAAACTCGGGTTGCAATTTATGGTTCTCTTCTTGCAAATATTTTGTTGGCAGTTTTACAACTATTTGCCGCATTGTGGTCAGGGTCTCTAGCAATTTTTGCAACAATGGCGGACGCATTCATGGATCTTTTATCCGGTGGAATTCTACTTGCTGCCAATCATTTTTCCAAATCAAAGAAATCAGAAGTGTACCGTTACCCTACAGGGAAATCCAGAGTGGAAACTGTTGGGATTATTATCTTTGGAACTTTGATGTCTACAGTATCTCTGCAAATAATTATAAATTCTATACAAAGAATTGTAAGCAGTCCAAATGAGTTGCCAGACATGGGACTGGTCAGTGTCACTCTCATTGCTGTGGCCATCGGGGTCAAGTTTTGTCTCTTCCTTTACTGCAGGCTGTTGCCGGTCCCAAGCGTTCGAGTATTGGCACAAGATCATCGTAACGATATCCTATTAAATTCGTGAGTTTATTAATGCATATTAATATTTTCCTAATATACCAGGATAATTAAGTAATCACAATAAATTTAACAATTTTCTATTTTTCTATTAGGGTTGGGATTTCAATGGGAATTCTTTCAGATCAATTAAAATATCCAATTCTAGATCCAATTGGTGCTATTTTCGTGGCTCTTGTCATGTTTCGAACTTGGACAAAAACAATTCTCAATCAAGGCCGACTTATCGCAGGGAAAGTTGCAGATGGGAACCTGATCAAGAAAATAACGTATTTGGCAATGACACATGACGAGAGGATCGTGAAAATTGAGAGTTGTCGAGCCTATCATTCAGGGGAGAAGGTGATTGTCGAAGTTGACATTGTCCTGCCACCCGAGACAACCCTTCAACTGGCCCACGATATGGGGGAAGGTCTTCAGGGGAAGCTGGAGTCATTAGACATGGTGGAAAGAGCATTTGTGCATGTGGATTACAATTATACGCATGAACCCGAGCATCAAAAGAAGCAAAGTTGACGTTCGTAGATATTTAGCTTATTTATTTTTAATATGGAATTATATGAACTTTGTGATACCAGTTTTAGTCTGAAATTTTTATACAAAAGTAATTGATTAAATAATAAAATAAATAATTACTACTCCTAAGAAAATGTTTTGGGTTCTAGAATTTTTGCACTCTACTAATCCATGACATTTTATACGTCATTTGACAAAGTTCTATTATTTATAAAAACTTTTTATAAAAAACGTTTTTGATAGAAAAATGGGAAATATTGACTCAATCCTACTTGGGGACGGCAAAGATTGTAATGACACTAAGGCTCCAGATTCCGGATGTGACTCAAAACCTTCCGAACCAACCCCTGATCCTGACCCCAACCCTAGTCCTGGTCCGACGACGCCAACGCCTAATCCTGGGCCTAATCCTAATGAATGTCCTCAACCAACAAGTCCAGCCTCAAAAGACCCGGAAGAAGTCAAAAAGCAGCTTAGGAAAATAATTAAAGAGGCCTTCAAACCTTATACAAATGCTCTAAAAAAGTGCAAGAAAAAATCATCTGAAAAGACAAATACGAATTCACCTTGCTGTAGTAGTAATAATAAGAAAGCAAGCGATAAGAACAAGAAAAAGGGATCGAAATCGCCGGAAAAAGGCAAACAGAAAAAAACGACCAGAAGGTATTGTCCCGATGAAGATAGCTCTGATTCATCAAGTAAATCACCTCCTCCAAAAAAGAGTAAACCAACCGAACCAGTTAAAAAAGATTCCAAGTGCTGTGAAAATTGTTCATGTTCTGAGGAAGAAGATTCACCTCCCCCAAATAAGGAGACAAAAACAAAGAAACGAAAGGCCAAAAAATCCTCTGGTTCATCGGATAGTTGCAGCAGCAGCAAATCGCCACCTAAAAAGAAGGCGACAAAGAAAAAAGATGATGCTAAAAAGAAGTCTGCAAAATGTAGCGAAACAGACGAAAGCAGTAGCACGTCCTCAGAAGAGTCTCCTCCTCCCAGTCCAAAAACAAAAAAGAAAATTAAGAAATCAGGCACCACGCCAAAAGAAAGGTGTTATTTACTCAGGAATAAGAAGTGATTTGTCAGATTGAAATTAAACATTAAGTACTATTTAAAGTAATTAGTAATTTGCATTTATTTCTTAAATATACTTCCAAAGTAAATACTGATTAGCCCAAGCAGTTGAAAGGGGCTTGGCATTTTGAGCAGTGTGTTGAAGCAAGTGAAATGTTGACTCTTGTCTTTGGATGAACCATTGGGCAAGGACTTCACCCCAATAATGGTTAGCTTGGAACACGGAAGGGAAGACGAGAAGGACAAGACGCCAAGAGACAAATCCCACTAAACTAACAACTATCGTGACCCCAACAACAATAGCGACTTTTTTAGGAACGCTCATTCCATTAAATTCTTCCCAGATTTTATTTGCCAATGTGTTTTCCTGATAGATAAGGGAACGACCAGGAAACTCCTCTAGTTTTTGACAGGGACCAAAATCTCTTCGGTGGCGAATATTTGTTGATTTTTCGGAAGTTTCCTTTATCACTTTTTCTATTGTAGCATTGCTTGCAGAGCTTGAACTTGATAAATCCTTTGCTTTATTCTTCAATGCCACTTTTTGACCCCAATGAGGCTCTTCTACTCAAGGCATACATTATTAGCCTGTTTTATTTATATTTGATGAAAAAACTTTTATTGCAACTTACGAATTTTAGGTTTCAAAACCTTTTCTTGTTTCTCAAAATATGTCGCGAGTTCTTTCCGAATCTCTTTTATTTTCTCTTTTTCAACAACACCCTTGGATTCCAACCATTTTTTCAACGTCTTTTCATCCAATAAGCCTTTCAATTCTTCTATTTGATTTTGCCATTTTAAAATCTCTGAAAATTAAAAAAAAATCATTAACAATAGGCTTGTCCCATATTGTCAATTATTCCCAACCTTGTTTCTTATTTTCTTCATTCTCTTTTGCCAAAAAATTATCCAATGCTTTTTTCAACGCTATAGACCCCGAAAGACCATGAGCTTCTAGGAATTTCTCTAAATTGTTCCCTTTTTTCAGGTTTTGAAGAGCTTGCAAAACTTGCTGATTAATGTCTCGCAAACTTTTTGTGGGGCTGCTGACTAAATCCTTGGAAAAAGATAAAGTCTCCAATTTATTCTGGGTTTCCTCTTGGCTAATGTAAGAGTGGAATGAAGGCTTGGATTTAAGATGTTTTAACATTATCACTTTAAAAAAAAATTACTAATAATAAAAACTATAAATGTTAATGTACTAATTATTCAATTTCTACAATGTTTGTTTTCGCTAGCATAATGTTTTTTGCATAAACATTCTGTAAAATGCACAATTCTACAGCCTCCTCCCATCTTGAGAAAATATTTAAAGGCCCCCAATCCAATCTTATTACTTTTCAAAGCAAATTACTTTTAGAGATTTGCAAATTGTAATACTCAGCTAAATTGACACTGATAATTAAACATTGCTTGACATCAATTTATATACGTGCAAAATGATAAATTAGTTTGGGCTTAGTCATAGGCATGCAATTTGAGAAATTGAACCCAGACGTCTTGACCACAACGCAATTGCAGTTGTAAGTTTTAATAAAAAAAATGTCGGAGCAAAACAAAATACCCAAGGCCATGGACAATTCCAATAATTTAATTGCTCATGCAATTGTCAGTACATAAATGCACTTATGTTTTTTTTCGGTACCACAAACCACAAATAAAGTGGATATTTCTAGAATTTACAAGATAATTCAGCAATATCGATTTATTCGAGCGGAAAATCAACAAAAAAATAAAATATAAATGTACCATGTTACTGTCATTACATTTTCTCTGAAAATGGAAATTAAGAAAGTATAAGGGAATGTTAAATAATTTCAAAAATGCAACAATCAATTTGGCAGTTCACGCTACAAATGTTTACAAAAAAGTGACATTTTGGGGTCGTTGACTATCAATTAGCGTATTATTGAATTAGCGAAAACTATCAAATATGATAGCTGCAACCACTCGTCATTCGCCGCAATAAAATATTTGTCGCCAGCTTCACTGCCAATGGAATGTTGAACTTCAACTTTCTTTAGTTCTGGATGGTCCACAACTTCCACAATGGCTACGCAAACCAACTTTTCGGCTGCGTTCCAAAGAAAATTGGATAGTGTCTAAAACAAAAAAAAAGTTGGCAACCGTATATGAAATGCATATGATTTTGTGTTTACATCTCCATTGGCCCTCATCGAGTAGCTGCTACTCATGCTATAACCCTTGGAAATGGCGACACGCGAGCTGAGATAGGTTCCGTGTCCATATGCTGACCGCACGTTCAGTTCTGCTTTCAGACCCCGATGGATGATTGAGTGAAAGTTTTCAAGCTGAAATCATAAATAATAAAGATATCATAATTGCATTTTGCATATTGCATGAGATTCGAGATTTTCTGCATGAGCCTTATTTATAGGGGGTGCTGAGTGTTGACTAGTGTTGAGGAAAAAATGTAAATCTCTAATAATCTTTCATCTTTAGGCTCAGATTCTGAGGCTCAGAAAGAGTTTAGACATGGACTGACATGGTTATAACCTAACCTGCACGTCAATTAGGGTTTTGGTTAACTGTTTTCCCTACAAATATAAAACAGATAAACTACTCTTTTAGAACTGGTTCAGGGGAGGGATGGGGGCAGTACCTCGGGGGGACGATGGCGTTGAGGCTTCGCACTCCGCCAAAGGAACCTCGAAGCTCCCGTCATAAAGCCCCTGCCAGTCAACAATAAAAGTACAGAAGTCAAAAGGCTCGCTCAATCAATGACGTGTCTTGACTAGACGTACGACAAATTTTTTTGTGGATGGGAAACGTAGATTAGTTTTAATAATTAAAATAATGCTATAATATATTTTGGCTCTCTGACTCTATCGTGATAATTTTTACGTTTCTCTTTGCTCGAGTACCTGTGATCCGTGATAAGCAAAAAAGCTTCCGTGGAGAGCTTTTCCATCTTCGAATTTGTTTTTTGGAATTGATGGCGTGATCTTGAATAAAAAAACGGAGTTGGATGGCATTTTTCCCCCAAAGCTTATCTCATTTGATGCATATGGATTTTTTACGATCCTTGGAATGTCTTGAAGTTTTGTAGCTTCCTTCATTGCCGCAATTTGTTGATCAAAATTATCCGTGATGGCCTCAATTGTCAGAGGATTAGTAAATCTAATAAATAAAACAACACAAGTTGTAAATAAGCATATGTTTCTTTGATCTTATTCTTAAAAATTCTTACACCCAATGAAGAAGTTCCCAACATTTTGGAGGAAGAACTGTTTCTTCTTTGATCTCCACAAATGGCGGAAGCATTCTCAAAGTTTCTCGCAGAAGGTCGAATTTCTTTTCTTTTGTCGCTGGATCGAAAAAGCATGATGGAAATGGCATCAAGGCCTGGGGTCTGATGGATAATTAAGATAAATCAATATCTCTAGCATTTAATTATTCTTTTTTTAAATTAGGTTTTACCTGTGCTTGCTGATGGAGGTTGCTTTTATGAAAAGAATCATTCGAAGCTCACAAACTATTCGAGTTATCCTCTTTCCATCCCAAATTATCTCCAAAACACGATCCTTGTAATCTTCCGGTTCAAAAATGCTGAACATGTCGAAGAAGTAAGCTCTGCTGGGGACATTTAATCGTTAATTAGTTAATTAGTATACTCAAAAATGGAAATGTAAGCGAAACGTTTCTTACCTAGAAGAACTTGTTGAACATGGAATCCGGTGATGTTTCAAAATAATTCCAAAACGTATCCCTCTTGAAAAGTAATGATTAATTAACTTGCAATTAAAAATTTAACTGTTGATTGTTGTTAGAAAAATCTTCAAAATACTTCTCTCTTGAGTTCTCGACTCAGAATTGACGCTTTCTCTCAAAAGGCAAACAAAGAGTGCAAATTGTTTACACTTTCTCCAAAAAAATAGCAAACATTAATTAAAATGGATGCAACATCAATAATTATCAAAAGTTAACGTCAAGTGACAGTGTCCATTAATTTATTTCTACCAATTTTTCCAAGCCATGAATTAGCGTTTCATGAAAACATTCAATTGACAATTGATGACGACGGGGTATTTTGCTACTATTTGCTAAACATGAACGAAATTAAATTGACCAAGAGGTGGATAAACAAAAAGGGTCAGAGGTCTTAAACTAGGTCGCAGCTCAAGCCACAGACAGGGGACAGTGGGGATGAGGGCAAGTTCTTCAAAATGTGGATTTAAAAAGTGTTTAACAATAGAAGGAAATGCTAAAATGTTATAATTAGCAAAATAAATTCGACACAGGTCGAAATTTAACTTAATTAACTCTTAATGCAATGAAAAGAAGAAGGTTATAGTTAGTTCAATAATGACAATGACAGACAATAAACCCCTGATAACTTGTAAGCACTAAATTTCATTCTTTTGGTCATCTATGCTAATTGCCATAATTTGTTAATTTAGACGCTGGCGAGATCCCCGTGTTCCAGTCCGTGGTCCCTTCGTTGCAGAAAGGGATTGGGGCGGAGGCAGTGGAATGGAAGAGGGCTTATGGCAGGTCCACAAAGCGCGTCCATCTCCATCCAAGATTCATCCCCTTTGAGCCTCCGGACCCTTTAAATGCGACGACGACAACAGCCGCAACTTCACCTCCGATAACAACAACAACAATCACTGGAGAAAAGGTCGCTGCGACTCCAAATACTAATAATAGTGAAACGGCAGCCACTGTTCTCAGCTCGTTGTTAGATCAGCCAATGCTTCATACGTTTTGGACAGATTGTTCAGACGTGGAGTTGTATCGGTCAACAACAAAAGATGTGATCCAAAGCTGGCTCAACTCTGTGAAAAATTGCAATATAAAAGAGTGGCTTATCATTCTCGTAGAACCCTCAGACAATAAGAGAACAAACAAACTTTTACCTCGTTCTTCTGTCCTAGACAAAATTAAGAACGATTTTGCCCAAAAACAAACGGAACGCTGCGTCTGTTTATCCGATCCTGGGAAAATTGACTCCAAGTCTGCAGAAAGCTTGAATTCAATGTTACACAGAATACGCCAACTCATGCTTTCTTCGTATTCTAAAACTCTTACAAAATTTGAAGAAAATATGAGAGCTCAAAGAGAAAAGAGAAATGAATCTGGCTGGAATTTCTGTCATTATTTTTTGCTTCAGGTATGTTCTAAACTACCTATTAGTTTTTCACATTATTAACTGTTTCAATTCTTGTTCTTATTATATAGGAGGAATTAGCCTTTGTTTTAGAAATGTTGGAAGTTTATGATGAATCTTTAGTTCAATATGACGAGTTGGACGCATTATTTACTCAATTTGTTCTCAATTCTCATTTTACTGGTAAGTAAATAATTATTTTTCAAAATTGTTGAATATATCATTATTATAAAATCCTTCGCTTTTTTCTTAGACACTCCCAAATGGCTTCTATCATTCCAGCGTTTCGGTGACCGTTGGCCAGCCTTAAGTTTGTCAGCTTCTTCCTCCCAAATTCTTCACAGGATACGAGAAAGCATTACAAATTCTACAGTCTCCCTCCTCAATTTTCGAAATTACCTTTTCTCTCGTCAAGTTATTTTGTTAATGAAGCAGCAGCGCTACAACGAACTGGCACAACGCTCTCTAGCCTTCCTCCATGTTTGTATTAATGAGTTAAATATTTTGGACGTTGCATTTTCCGAAGAGGGTTCCATTAGTTGTTGGGTCTTTGTTTCATGTTTGGAAATATTGGGAACAATTCAGACCTCTAGTTTAAATTTAAATTGTGTTAGTAATGATTCTGAAGACAAGGATGTTGATAACGACGAAAGAGCTGACGGAGTAGGCAAATTGTTAAAAGGGAGGGCACCTGCGCCCGTGTTTGATTTTTCTGTGCATACAGCAAGCTTATGGGATTATGCAAGAGAGAAGGTATTTTTTCCTTAAACGTCAAATAAAATTATTTGTGTAGTTCAAATAATAATAATAATTATTATATTATATTTACTATATTTCTAGCTATACGAACTGGGAAAATTATGTGGCCTTCTACCAAAGAGTGACTTGAAGAGTGACCATCTCCACAAAGTGATAACTTTAGCTGCCGGTCTAAGTCCTTTTGAAGATTTTCCAAATGGAAACAATTCAGACTCAAACAATTCAAATGGTACTACTGTCAACAGTGGAGATATTACATTACCTGATGGTGAAACGCCAATAGAAAAGCTCAAGAATGCCCTCTCTTCAAAAGAAAGATTTCAGCAAAATTACCTCGAACTCTGTGAACTTGCTACCGGAACATATAAACATATTGGACGATTGCGCTCAGCGCGTAAGGTTGGATTAAGTTTGGCCTCTTATTATGTGGAGGCAGGAGAATATACAAAAGCAATTGTATTTCTTACTGATGCTTACAACACTTTTAAAGATGACAAATGGTCAATCCTTGTCATTGATGTGCTATTTAAACTTGCTCAATGCTATCAAGCAATAAACGATAATGACAGGTAAAAAGTTTTTTTTTTGATATTTATATTTTATATTTTTAGTAAAGGATATACTAAAATTAATTCATTTTATAATTTCAGATACATTCGAACATGTGCACAAATTGCTTGTTCAAAAAGTATAGCTGAAGAGCAACGAAGCCATTATTTTGATGAGATGATGAATTGCTTGACAAAGCTTGAGAATAACGACCGTTTTATCATGTCGCCAGCAGAAGAAACGTTTTTAATTAGTTCTGTAAATGTAGACACTTCAGGGAAAATTAACGGAATAAGTTGTGATGTGGCAGTTGAACTTTTACTTGTATCTAATCTTCCACGACCCCTCCTCAGTAATTTGATTCAAATGGCAATAATTCCTTGTGATCATGTTCCAAAACAAATTGATTATACAGTTGCTGGCATGTCTTTTCAAGGGTAATGAGTTTTATTTGATCTTTATAAAATTATTTATGTATAAATGTTTATTATTTTTGTAGAGAAAACATTATTAAAGGGAAAGGTTCTAGACACAGCAACAAAAGAACAACTGGAAGAAAAGATTCTACAGATAGCAATAATTCTTCGACCAATGAAATTGAAAAGATTCCTCTCACAAGAAAAGAAAGCGTAACTCCAGTCCTCACATGCGAAGATGAAGACGTAGCTTTGGCCCAGCTAGAAATGAATTTTAATTCCTCTGCAGCAATGAAAATAGATATGAGGCAGCAATTAGAAAGTGACAATGCAAATAATACAAAAGAGAAATTAATGTCGGGAAGATTAACGTGCCATAATATGCATCAATCGCTAAGGCGGAAAGATAGCAGCCAAGTTCAAGGAGAACAGCAAGTTTCAAAGACTGATTTCACTGAAGCAGCAAAAACTAGCGATATTATAATTAATCCCGGTGCTAATAAGCTGCAATTATTTGCAAAGGTATTTATACTATATTTTATTTGATGCAGAATATTTTTGAAACATTTTTGAAACAAATTTTTAAGGTATCAAAAGCTGGAAATTATCGTCTAGCTCAAGTTTCCATTGGCGTGAAGCATTTTGAGCTCTTGTCTCCTCGCTTGGGCTGTCGCTACAGATTTTCTGTTCAAAAAGAACCTCCAAATATTGAACTTCAAAGTAGAAATTTGGTGGCAGGGATTGAGCAGCTTGTAACAATTACTTTGATGACTGGGAGTTATTCAATACAAGAGGTATGATGTAACTTCTTTCTTTCAGAAATTATTAATATTATTATAATTTGATTTTTTTTGCAGGACATGTTTTTGCAAGTTAGAGCATCTTTAGGTCTAAAATTAAAAGAAGAAAAAGATTCTGCATGTTCTTTATCTTCAGAAATGTCGCTACAACTTCCAATGTCTCATCCATTTAGCTCGACCACAGTTAATTTATGGGTAAAGGCTGATCTTGGAAGTCAAAAGGAAGGAACAGCGATTGACCACAAGGTAAAATAAAAATATTATTATTAACTTCATCAAGAACATGCAATTAAAAATTATATAATTTTCTTTAGATAATTGTTAAATGTCCCTGGACAAACGAAGAAAAAAAGCTTTCTCTCACCTTTGTCCCTCCATTCACCACTTCCCATAAATTGAATTCCGTTGGACAGCGGAAATTTATTCAAATTCTGCTAACTGGAAACTCTTCTTGCGACATGTTTAAAGTATCTGAGCACCAGCTCACAGTTCAATCTCCAAATGCTGCAGACATTCCACTAGTATCTCTAAATCCACGCTCGCAATCCTTACTTTTAGACTTTGCAAAAAGTGCTGCATACATGTGGGAAATTGGTGTTTTAGAAGTAGATGACGAACTACAACCCCTTAGACTGGAATTTTCTGTCAAGTTTAAAACTCAGGAAAGGGAACCAGAATTGTACAAGCACTACATTTGTTTGCAACGATTTAAGGTGAAAAATATTTGTTCTAAAAGTAAAATAGATTCAATGTTAATATTTTTTTTCAGACTCTTTACGAACTGAAATCTAAAGTCGAACCTCACAAAGGCACAGAGTTTTGCAGAGTTGGAAACATGTCACAGATGATAATAGAAATCTCAAAATTTTCTTCTGCAAAAGAAAAAATAAAAGACACTTTAGGTGTTATATCTCAATCTCCCTCACTTATGTATGAAGTTAGAGCTGATCAGCATATGTGGGCTATTTGTGGGAGGAGTTCTGGTAATTTAATAATAATAATAGCCAATTACTTCAATTACAATAATTAAATGGAATTAATTAATATACTTAATTTTCAGGTGTCGTATCGTTAGACGATGAAAATGAAAGTACGCAAACAGTATCTTTGGACGTAATGCCAATGAGTCCTGGCTACCTTCCACTTCCAACCGTTCACATTTCCAAATACATTCCAGCCGACCAAAAAAGTAATTTGTTCGATATTTCTCAATCTCTAAACTTTTTTTGTAAAAATATATTTTTTTATGTGAAGGTGGATCTTCAAATGTTCCTAAACTTGAACCATTCAACGCTGGACAAGTATACAATAAATGCAAAGGAAGTCAAGTTCATGTTTTGCCACCTCCACAAACAATTGGGAGCAGTGGCAGCGGAGGCCTTAGTGGGGGTGGGAGTAGTGGCGGAAGTCTGAGTACTCTTGGTGGTGGGTCATCCCTGCCAATGTCTACAGATCATTTTTAAGATAATTTCCATTTTTTGACAATTGCCATTGATTATCCATTAAGCTTTAATCAAGTACAATAGTTTATGTTATTTTTCCGCGTTCCATGTACCTTTTGAATAGTTTTGTTTTTTTGGACTCCGAGTGACATTATTATTCCTTATAACGATATGAGCTAAAGTTTAATGTTAATTTGGATGTATTTATATCAATATAGAAGAGCTTTAAATAGTGACTGACTGCCTTCAAGGACAGATAGGAAGAGTGCAATATAAATTTAAATATAGTGATAATTAATGAAAGATCTGCAAAATTATTCTTGTTCATTTTATCCCAGTGCTAATTATTATTATTATTATTTATTGTTATATGTATACAAGAAAATTAGGGAGTTATTTAAGTTATAAATTATGTTTGCATATCCTCAGAGATTTTAAACTGGTATTATTACTTCGAAACTTTATCACCAACTCTGGTATTTAGAAAAGTGGCCTTTGCTTAGTTAAAATGAAAAAAAATATGTACCTTAGACTGAATTGAAGTAATAATTTGAGACCTTTATGCACAAAATCCGTTTAGCTCAATCAGTTAAGTTATACGCAGTAATTTTTAGAATAAAAAGGTTCAAGTATACAAAACATGTAATAACTTATTACTATACTAATAAGATAATAAAAGAAGTCTTGTGCTTCTCGAGTAAAAAATCCTGAATAATGGATGATTTAATTAACAACCTTTAAATATGTAATATGAAGCTTTCAAACTTCTTGGTTTCTTGTTTCATGAATTATTATTTCACTTTGAAGAGCTATTGGCTATTAACTTTTTTTTCTTCTGATATTCATGAAAAAATGTTGCCTCTTTTAAATTTTCTCAAATGTGGGACACGATCGCTGCAAAATGCAGCTTTAGTTGTGGCTATAATTGACGTGGTAGGTTCTTAAATTTATTATTTATTTAAAGGAAATTTTTTTATAAAAATACATATTATTCTGTAGCTTTTGACATCAATTCTACTTATTCTCTTTGTCCTCGGTTCCAGTCTTATGCTCGCTTTCGAAATAGTTGGAAAGTCAAACAACGCGAGCAGAGTACTCGATATTGTCACCGATGATTTGTTTGGTCAACTACAAACTTCTTATGATAAAATCAGAGGTAATCAGAGGATTAATTGGCTTGCTATCAGTGAGAATTAATTGGGCAATAATAAATATTTCAGATAAGAAAGATGTGGCCGAAGACATGGGGGTGTGGTTAATTCTTTTATTTCTCACCATTGTGGATTTTATAATTTCTTGCATATTTCTGGATGGAGTTAAATCGGTATGAATATTGAAAACTACCCATAAAACAATAATTATTATATTATCTTCATATGAATTAATGTGCAGAAAGACGCAAACAAATGCCAAGTCTGGCTAAATATTAGGATTGTCATCATTGTCGTGTTTAAAATTGTCGTTCTGATTAACTTGGTTTATGGCACAAGTTTGATACATGCAATCCCCGATCTTATCTTTACAATCTATAGAGTTATTGGTAAGTAAATGAGAGATTTGACTTTTAACAAATCTCAATTGTCCCATCTTGCTTTCAGGCTTGTACATCGGCTACACTTTTCTCAAAGAGATCCGCAATCCTCCAAAGCTATTTGATGGTGAAGATATGACAAACAATGATAATAATGAAGATAAAAAAGATTGTGACAAAGGAAATGATTCATTTGCCATTTGCCTTCCTGCAATTAACATTCTCCCAGATCCAAGCAGTAATCATCATTATTATGGAAATAATGCTAATATAGAAGATCAACCTCAAAGACTTGATTCTGTATCTTCTTCATCTTCTGGAATTACAATGCTAGCACTTCCCAGTACTTCAAAGGTCCCTTCTACTTCTAATGGAGAAGCAAATCACGGTTTCAAAATGGAAGAGATCAGTTTGAAGCAGTGAATGAACTATTGATATACTTTTTGCATATAAATGTCTATAAGGGTGACGAGTGATATGATACTACTTTAATAATTAACTGCTCTGTGCTTTTTATTAAAATTTAAATTGGCTCAATAGCTTCATGAATGCAAATATCCTCACTCACTCATTCTTCATTGCAACTCATGGTCATTCTCATTTCTCTCAAGTAGGAAAAGAGAGATGGGAACTTTTAGCATTTCTTAAAATCAAAATAACAGTTTTCAAAAAAATGGGGGAAGGTCGCTGTCGTTGTTGTTGCATAACTTATCAAACGCGTGTCACTCTTTTCGCAGTGACCAATGTGGTAAGCCAAAATGAACGAGTAAAAAAAGACCCGTACCAAGTGTGTTCTGTTTTATGTACAGTTTCTGAGTGCAGTACAACTTCTTCTTCCATTGATTTCCACTTCCTTCATCCTTTACTTTCAAGCCACAAAGCAACATTTTGAAGCTAATTATGTGTTGCATGAAGAGACTCTTTCTTTGTTCCAAAGAATACCTCAAATTGTTCTCAGACCAAAGGATTCCAGAAAAATTACAATTGCAGAGATCGGGATGCCACCATCTCCTCTGCAATCGGATTTACACGTTTGGTCTTCTTTCATCTTTTTAAAGCTTGTGATGCTCATCTATTCAGTTCTTCTTTATAATGGGGCAAGAAAGGTTAGAAATGTTTTTAAAAAATATGGAACAACTCGCCCTATTAATAAATACAATTTTCAGAAAAATTATGCCCTAATTATCTCTTGGTTTGCATTAAACCTTCCAATGGCACTTCATGCACTTGTTCAATTATGCTTGGATTTCGCTTTTGGACTTTTAAAAAAGAAGCCCCTCAACTTCCAAATTTATCAAGTGTCTCTATCCATCTACCAAGTGTTGGGGCTTATCTTTGTCTTCTTTTTCCTTCGGAGGGGGCGTTTCCAAAGGGGAGGAGGGAGAGGAGCTCGCTACCACCGAGAACCAGAGCCAACCAATGTCAAATTCAGACAAGATCCTGCGAGCCTACATTTGTAATGTAATATTTCTATTGGAAGAAGCTTCATGCCAATAATTAAATAAACTAGAAAGAGCCTGAAGCTTCTGCTAAATTAAAATTCATTAGTATGCATAAAACATTTTCATCAAATTTTCAGTATGTATGGGCCATCACGAAGGAATTTTGAGGTAGACGAAAGGTTTTATGACGAATGAATGGAGTGGGTGTGGTCATAATAAAATATTATTAAAATTAAAATTACGCCGAAATTGGAAAGTGTTTTTTATATGAATAAAATTTTGTGAATTTTCGTGCAAAGTTTCTAGGACAATTCAATTTTTCTAGAAGCTTTTCTCAAATTTCTTTTGTTTCGCCACTTTTCGAAAAACTTTTGCAAGAGACGCATTTGGTCGTCTCTCACTCACACCCACATCATAAAATTTAAACCCACCCACAACTAAAACACAATGAGTAAGTGTTATAACTGTTTTTCTTTGTTTAAATTCGCATTATCAAGTCGAAGCATTATAAAAATAATTGCTTTCTTTCCAGGCCAAGAACATTTGGCCAACATTTTCAACAATTGGAATTTCGCTTCTTGGGACCAAGCAGCGTCCAACTCTTCTGACAATGCCATGGGATCCTCTGATCCTCTGATCAACGCTTGCGGAGATGCCGAAGAAGAGGATTGTGGTTCAGAAAATGGTATATACCTTTTGTATTTATTTATTTTTGGTATTCATATATTATGCAGAGATTCTAATAATAACTAATAATTAGAACCTGCCCCATCGACTCCTTCGTCTGATTCTGCATGTCCTCCATGCAAATGTCCTGGCGGATACAGGCCAAAACCCTCCCGCAAAGGAAGGTCTAAATCCAAAAAATCTACAGGATCAAAACCAAAGAAAGCTAAGCAAAAGTCTAAATCAAAGTCAAAGCCTTCTGGTGATGGATGTGGGACGAAAAAGTCAAAGCCTAAAAAAAGCCCAAAGAAATCAAAGCCAAAATCTAAAAAGAAAGCTTCAAAGAAAAGCCCCAAGAAATCAAAACCGAAATCTAAAAAAACGAGCCCAAAACCCAAAGCTTCTAAGCCAAAATCAAAGAAGAAAGCTTCAAAGAAGAGCCCCAAGAAATCTAAGCCAAAACGCAAATCAAAATCTTCCGACAAAAGTTGTAAACCTTTAGGGAGCTCAGGCGGAGCAAGCTCCAAGTCAAAAGGAAAAAAATCAAGAGGCTCGTCTTCAAAGCTTTCAAAAGTAAAAAAGACAAAGAAAGAGGGGAAGGGAGGAAAACGACTCACAAAAGATACACCTTTCTCGAAAACCAAGAAAGGAAAACGTGCTGGACATCCCGCAAACATGTTTATTCTGTATTTTTTGGATGTTTGGAACAAGAAAGGAGGCAATATTTACACTGTGGCTAGGGAATGTGGAAAAGCATGGCGAAGTCTTCCACAATCCGTCAAGGACAAATATCAGAAAAGGTATTGTTCCAGCGTCAAGGTCTCTCGAGTTTGTAAACTGCGAAAATCTGGAGACGGAGGCAGCAAGAAAGGGGGTGGAAGTGGGGAGAGATCAACAATAGAAAAGGACCCTCCTCCCAAGCGCCCACGGTCAGGGTCCAAAGGAGAAAGCTCTGCGCCAAAGCCCAAGAAACCAAAGACTGGAGGGGATTCTGATGGTGGATCTGGATGTTAAACACAAAACAATTTTGTCATTTTTTGTCATACTCAATAATGCAAATTTCAAGTCAGCAAAATAATAAATTGTCATGAATGGTCGTAATAATGAACATAAATAGACTCGTACGTGTCCATTTCTTTTAATACATGTATAAATGTACAAATACTACCCTTGGGCTAAATTACGGTTAATGAATGATTACAGTTATTTAAGACAGAATGAAGGGTCCTTACCCTTGACTTTTGCATCATTTACATGTTGGCTAGTTGATTTTCAAGCTTCAGTTTACTTGGTTCTATATTTCAAAATATCAAAATGGCATCGCCTCCCTCTCAAGTCTATTGGGATTTATTTAATTTGCTCAATCTGCCAATTCCAACCCCACCCACGGGTTCCCTAGTTTTCTTCATTTCAGTCATAACCAGTTTCTTGTCCACAAAGAGTTTCTTTGAAGACAGCATTATTGTCAACTTTTTCTTGCCACATGCAAACGAGTATGATTTCATTATTGGTAATTTTTCTAATGAAAAACATTTTCGGGTTTATTATATATTCATTTGTAAAAATCTAGTGGGAGGAGGGTCAGCAGGTTCTGTGGCTGCAAATCGCCTTTCAGAAAACGGAAAATATTCTGTCTTACTTCTCGAAGCTGGAGGTGATCCAAATATTCTCAACTCGATACCAGAGCTCGCCCCATATAATCTCCATAATGCAGGAACTGACTGGAGTTATAAAACTGTTCCCCAAGAAAATGCTTGCTTAGCCATGTACAACAAGGTAAATAGTTTGAAGCATTTCAGATTAAATCGATTGATAATACTTAAGCTTTATAAAATATAGGAACTTCGATGGCCTCGAGGCAAAGTTCTTGGGGGTTGTTCGACTCTTAATTGGATGATTTATCAAAGGGGCCACCCAAAAGATTATGAGCAGTGGAAAAGTGCCACGAATAGTGATGAGTGGTCATATGATAATTTGCTTCCGTTTTTCATGAAATCTGAGAATTATCATGGCTGGTATCCAAATCGTAAGTATTTATATAATAATATTTTATTTATTTTAATATATCCATTTCCGCTTACGTTTGCAATAATTGTAATCTACTTGAAGCAAAATTTCACGGAACCCAAGGGCCTTTGGATGTGTCGAGTCAAGCATATCACCCTTCTCTTGAACAGTGGCTGGAAAGTGGGAAGGAACGTGGCTTCGATCCTGAAAAAGACCCCAATGCATATCAAGAACCTGGTCTTTTTAAAATGGACACTACCATTTTCCAGGGTCAAAGGGAAAGTACATTTCGAGCATTTCTTCAGCCAATTACAGGGAGGAATAATCTCGTGATAAGCAGATACTCCCATGTGACTAAGGTATATAACAGCAAATTGATTATCAAAATCTTAATACCGATTTTATTATATATGTATATTTACAGATAAATGTAGATTCAACTCTCAAAGCTTATGGAGTAAGTTATGTAAAAGAAGGAAGGAAATTCTTTGCCAGAGCAAAAAAGGAAATTATCCTTAGTGCAGGGGCTGTAGGAACTCCCCAGCTTCTTATGCTCTCAGGGATAGGTATATATAATAACTAACTTATTAATTACTTATTAATTATACTAAGATATAATTTTTATATAACAGGCCCCAAGGATCACTTGAACTCTGTTGGCGTAAGTAATTTTTTTTGGATAGTTATTGAGATTAGAGAAAGTCACTTGCTCATTAAGTGTTTTTTTTTTAATTTTCAGATTAATCCAATAGTTGATCTTCCTGGCGTGGGAAGCAATTTGCAAGATCATGTTCTAACGCTGTTTGGACCATTTTTACTCAATTCTTCCATTTCATTCCTCACAGATCGGGACCTCACACTCAATACTGCAGTTGAGTACGTGACGAGTCAGACAGGGCCCTTTGCTTTTAACGAACTCTCTGGAATCGGCTTCATTTCAACCACCCAAAGTTCTGACAAGACATGGCCCAACATTGAATTCCATCATTCCCCCATAGGAATGAGGATGAGTGTGGGGGACGATTATTCTTCTGTTTTCGGCGTTCCTCCCTCAATCCTTTCTACTTTTTACGCTCAACACTTGGGACTGGACTCTAATTTTGTTCTCGTTGATTTGGGAAGACCAAAATCCACTGGGGACATTAAGCTAAAGAACGCAGACCCTTTCACTTATCCTATAATAGACCCCAAATACTACACAGTTCAAGAGGACATTGACGCCATGGTGGAGGCATTGGAATTTCTTGTAGATCTTTATGAGAAAACAGAGGCATGGCAAAAAGTTGGGGCAAGGCTGATACCAGGAAAACTTCCCGGATGCGAGCAACATCAAGAAAGATCAAAAGCCTATTTTGAATGCTACTTGAGACATTTAACTTTTACCATTTACCATCCTTGCTGCACAGCTAAAATGGGGACGGTTGAAGATAAGATGAGCGTACTAGACTCCAATTTAAGGTATTTTATTTTTAGCCTATACCTTATTAAAATTTTAATTTCTTTTAAAAATAATGTTTAGGGTCAAAGGGATAAGTGGCTTGAGGGTAGCGGACGCTTCAGTGTTTCCGGTGATTACAAATGCAAATTTAAATGCGCCTTCCATAGTTGTGGGAGAAAAGGTTTCAGATTTTATTTTAAAAAGTTTGGTGGATAATAAACGTTTATAATTTATAGCAAAATTGGCATGTCTATTAATTGCTCTTGGGTTTGATATCTTTTTGCACACCTTTTGTCATTGTCACATAAATTGATTGATTAATTGTGTACAATAATTACTAACCATATAATCTATCCTGTATCAGTAGGAAGCTCAATATCAATTGAGGCAAGATGAGAACGATGAAAATATTTCAATTCACAATAAGTTTACCCAAAGTAGTTGAACTCCATTTCGGTCATCATTACTAGCAGACCTTCAAATATTTTTCAATTCTGTTTTGAATGATGGATAGTCCATGTTTTGTAGATGAATGTTAGCGAGCGTGGACCTTGTGACCTTATCTCAAAGCTAAAGGGGCATCGTCAAAGATTTGGGGCAAATTGAGATTACATAATTTTCATTTCTCACTTTCACCTTTTATAGCAAAAAACAATCTATTTATTTTCATATTAAGCTAAAATTTGTTACAAAATATTTAAAACTTATAAAAATCTGTTAAAAATCTAAGGTATGGGTCTAGTTCCACAATCAACAAGATTAGGATAGTTGCAAGCGTTGCTAATTGGGTCAAAGTAAAGTCCAGGTTGACAGTGGAAATGATATGGTATCCCTCCCACACAAGTATAGAATGATGAACAGTCGTCAGGGTCAGCAAAGTCGCCATCAATTGATGGAGGACATTGGAAATTTCCTCCTCTTCTCGTCGTAGTCTCGGGAGGGGTTAAAGTTGTTGCGTTTGGATCTGCTGTAGTTGTTGGTCCCGTTTCGGGCGCCAGAGTTGTGGGTGGGACTCTTGTGGTTGGATTTGAAGAGCCTCCAGGCCTTTCCCTGTGGTCACAATCCGTCATATCTGGGTAGTTGCAACCGTCATAAACTCTGTCAAAGAGAAGGTCGCCCTGACAGTGAATCAGCTCTGCAGTTCCAGCCCAACACTGCCAGTAATATTCGCATCTTTCTGTAAAATTTAAAATTGAAATTTAGATCAAGTTAATAAAAAAAAAGACATTTTACTATTGTGATAATACCTTCGTGAGCAAAAACACCATCTCCGGGACATTCAAAATCTTCAGGAGGTCTTGGGGTCGTCGTTGTTGTGACGTTTGAGGTTGGAGCAGGGGATGTGGGTGGATACATTGTTGATGGAACATTTGTTGGTCTTGGACGTTCTTCGCAATGAACATATTGAGCGTAGTTGCAGCCATTGTAGTTGAGGTCAAACAACATGAGGTCTGTGCAACGCCACAGATTTGTGTTATCGTCCCAACACTCTATGAATTGGTCACAATTGTCGGGATCAGGGAACACGCCGTTTTGAGGACAGTCCCATTCGATAGGTCCAATTATTTCTTGACCACGTGTGCTCTTTAAAAATATATATATTTAGCTAATTTGTAATTTCAAAACCATGTAAAACAGTTATTTGTCGTATAGTCAATAGATTCTCTTACTTTTGCATTTCTAGCAGTCGCAAATGACGCGAGTAAAAGAATTTTAACAATTGCTTTGAGTAGCTCCATTGTAGCTGGTAAAAACGTTTTGACCAGGATGAGATCTAAATTACTTAATTTTTGGTAATTGAAATTGAGGCTGCCTTTTATTCTGAAATAATCTCTGGGGATGCAATCAATCAAAAATGTTATCTTAATAAATTTATTGTCATTTATTTGTGCGTATATGTACAACATGCATTCCATCAATAATACACTTGTAAAACCCGTGGCATATGTAACTTGTAAATCGATTCCAATGACGCAAACACTGGAAATTGTCGTAACTGCAATTTTGATTTCTCTTCTGTAGAATCATATCAATGAGACAATCTGAGCAAACACACAATAATACGAATATGATTGAATAAAAGCTTCAACATTTTCACTGAAATTGGAATATTTACAATGTCAAAATTGGAGCGATTGAGTTATCATATTATTTTTTATTTTTGCCGACAGTTAGCAAAGCTCTGAAAGTGCCTTTAACCGTATTTCTTGTAAACTTGAGGACGCTTAATTTTCTGATGGTAAATACTCCCTGAAGTCCTATCTTCAATGGGATGCAAGATTTCCGGAATCTATACATGTATTTTTTCTCTTCAGTCGTTTTCAAATCCAAATCTTTCCAAGATTTCAATGTAACTTTGACGCTTTGATTAAATCTTCCTCCCATTTCTAGAACAATTGACCAAGACAATTGCGTAGACAGACTCCAGAACAAGAGCATATACTGTACAGAACCCATAAGCACAGAGAATCTGTGTTAAATTATCTGTCCTCTCTAAAATTTAAATTTTAAACTTACCCTTGTTGGCACATTAATAATTGACATGTAGCGTATGATTGTATAATTGCAATATAATACAAATTGGCCAAAAAATCCATTAAAAGCTAGAAACATTTTGCCAGTTATCATCATTGCTTGTTTATGCAACAGTTCAATGCATCTGTACTCAAATGAGAGGTTGTATATTCTCCGCAAATTGGCTGTGGTCTTGTGCTTTCCATTTGCCCTGAATTCCCTTGTCAGCATTGGTTTTACAGATACTACGCATTAAAAGAATTTAAAAAAGTGTCTTATATGTTAAATAACAATGCTTACAAGAATACAGTACGGCAATCATGTTTCCAGGCTGAATCGTTTGGCAAATCACAAGCCAAGAATAAGCCACAAACACCGCATAACTCCAGTAAACAATTCTATTATTTGCAAGCCACTGGAATCTAGTACCTTGAAAAACGGTTGGGAAATATATCGGCGTTTCTGGAAATACCAAGTAGTGCAATACAGAAATTAGGGGACAAGCTGTGTAGAAAACTATGCCGAGGACAAGTATTACATCCAATCCTAATCCCGTCAAAGACTTCATGGGGTTGTAGTTTTCCATCCATTTTTCTAAAAAAATATATATATGAAAATTGTGAAAGCTTTTGCAAAAAAAAATCAGTGATTTAGATGAATACCCTCAAATGTTTTGGTATGTTTCAAAAGCCGATTCAAGATTGAGCAGAGTTCATCTTGTTCAATGACCAGGAAAAGGAGAGCAAAACTTTCGACAACCCCGATGAATGTAAAAATGTAACTTATTTGAAAATATTGATTCTTGTTTCCTCCTTTCATTGCATATATTTCCAAAGTCCTATAAAAGAAGAAGAAAGTTAAGATGCAGAATTTGAGAAACGTTTTGAACAAATGGAAGCTGGATCTTGGAGTCGTGAAAAATGTTCCTGTTTTGACATTGAAATTAATGCTATTGCACGCCAAAACCAAGGGAAATTTCAGCGTGATGAAGATTATTTTAAAGCAATATTTTGTATACATTTTGATGTAACTTTGCAAATAAGTTGAAATGAAATGAAAGCAAATTTAGCTGTAAAAAATAAGGAATTGGGAAAAGTTCAATTACAGTCAGATAAAAAATAAATTGATTCATGCCAATTTAATGTTTATGCAAGCTAAAATAATGTAATTTGCTGGGCGAATCCTGAAAGCTCAGGAAATAGCTTTAGATTGGACAATGGACAACATTTTAAATTAAATTGTTATTATGATGCCAAGTAAAGTTCAATTTCAATTTTTACCCTACAGACACAGTAGGAAGGATTGCAAATTACAAAAAGTTAGGGATTAGAAGATTGGATAAAACTACCCTTTATTTATTTATTTAACATCTTCATGATCTGCTATCGATAAAAATACAAAGTTTGTATATTAAATCTTTACGTTATCCAAGGAGCGACTGGGAATTAGCACCAAAAATAATATAAACTGCTTTGTAAAGTGACAATGATAAAAACAAGTTAGGGCGTCTAAAATATAGGTTAAAAATATTGGCATGTACAGATCTTAAGTAGATAAAGTCACATTTGTAAAATAAAATTGGTTGATACTGATTGTAAGTCTTGATAATGCTATAGTAGTATAGTCTTATTAGTCGTCAACCATTGCTGGTCTTTGGGGTTGTGCGATGGCCCCTCCGAAATACGAGATTAGTTCCTTCACAATTGTATCCCTCGCAGCGTGGGTGGGGTTAGAAACAATGGCCATTAGCAGCATGGCGTCTGATATTTCCAGGGCCTCCAACGTCTTTTGCATATGATCAGTCAACTTGTTCCTGTCCGCTGCACTCATTTCGCTCAGAATTTGCCACAAAGGACGATAGTATCTGCAGAATGACGAGCCAGCCAAGCCCCCCAATGTACCCCCTGACCAAAAACACAAAGAACCATTAAAATGTAGGCTCAAATAGAATTAAATTCTGTTTGAGAACTTACCAACAGCCACACCCACAGGCCCCATAAGAACACCGCAAACAAATGCGCCTGCCCCTGCGATTACAGCCCCTTTGAATGATTCCGTTATGCAGACCTAACATTAAAATCAATTATTATTATGATTTTCTTGAGCAAATAGAAGCTTACATCTAATTGATCCTGACGCGCAATGATTTCGCAAGCATTAATAATTTCTTCCACCTCAATCCCCATCCTTTTAGACAAAATAAGATAAGCACAAAACAATTATAGCAATTTTTGTTGTGCTTTGAGTGAGTAAAAATTGGCAAGAAGCAAAGTTTGCTAAGCAAACCCACGTAATCCAGGATTACTAATCCTCCACTTCCCTTCAGTTTCGTTTTGGGGCGGAGTGCAAATGCAAAAACGTTTCGACTCTCTAAAAGACGCTTCAATTTAACTAGGATGTAAAATGTAAACCAAAATAATTATCCCGATTTTTTAAACAAATAAAAACAATGTTTTTAAAACATTATAGTGCATAACCATTTTATTAAATACACTGCAATTTAAAAATACAAACACCATCAATTACTTAGAGTTATTTGAACAATTGCTTGTAATAATTCATATAATTCATAATTCATAATTCATGGGGATTGGAAATAGCAAATGCTTAAATGGCGACAACAATTAGAAATTTAAAGTTCAGGATCTTTCTTTGCTTCTTCCTTTCCAAAGGGGGATGCTTCCCCAATTTGTCCTGTTTTGATGGATTTCGGAAAAGAAATGAAAAGGATACGAAAAGATGCAATATGCAATCAAAAGCTGTGCGTTTTTTCAGGATTTTCTGAAGAAAAAGATAGCATTCAATAATTGAATGCTATTCAATTCTGAACTTTCCAAGTCTCAATTGTCTCAATTTGCTACAACTTTCCTTCTATCTTTTTTCATACCAGCGACATCTACATTTATGTCATTCTTATGTCTGTCTGTCTGTCCATCCATGAATTGTTTTTGACCTTAATCTTTAATTTTTTTGAAAGATGCGCAAAGCCAATCAATGCCATTAAAATTTTAACCTCGAAGCTGTCATAAATTATGATGACCAAATGCCAAAGTCTCAAATGAGCTATTTTAAGGGCAAACAGGGAAAAGGAGGGATTGTTTCGCTCCTTCATTACGCCCGTTGTAATCCGTCTCATTTTGGGTGTTGGATGGCGGAGGCTTTGATTCCTTCACCTCATGGCTTAAGTTGGCAGTCGGCGAGCTGAGCATAACTATTTCTTCGGTTTTCTCTCCAATTTCTAGGATTTTCTACGAAAAATGGTAAGAGGATAAGCTGAAGGGGACTGTGAGTGGGCGTGGCTCATCGTTTTGTTTGTTTTACAGGGTTTCGTGAAGGTGGTGAAGAACAAAGCCTACTTCAAGCGATTCCAGGTTAAGTTCAAAAGGCGTCGTGAGGGACGAACTGACTACTACGCCCGTAAGAGACTTATCGTCCAAGATAAGAACAAGTACAACACCCCAAAGTACAGGCTCGTCGTTAGGTTCAGCAATAAGGACATTACTGCACAGGTATGATAAGATTAAATTATTATTGTTAATTTTTCTCGTTTCATCTTCATACTAATTATATGGTTATCCATTGAATTGTCAGGTTGCTTATGCGAGAATTGAAGGGGATGTCATTGTTTGCGCTGCATATGCCCACGAACTTCCACGCTACGGAGTTAAGGTCGGACTAACCAATTACTCTGCGGCTTACTGTACTGGACTTTTGCTGGCTAGAAGAGTAAGTGCTTCATCAAAATTATATTTAAAAAAAATTATAGGTCTTGTAATTTTTTCTAATTTTCGTTGCCGTTTTATTGTAGCTTTTGAAGAAATTGAACTTGGATTCAATTTACGAAGGGCAAAAGGAAGTGACTGGTGAGTACTATTGCGTTGAAGAGGCTGATGGACAACCCAAGCCCTTCCATGCCGTTTTGGACGTTGGTCTCTACAGGACTACTACTGGCGCTAGAATTTTCGGTGTCCTCAAGGGCGCTGTTGATGGAGGGCTTGACATCCCCCATAGGTAATGTAAAAGTACTTTAATTATTTTTAAATCAAACTTTACTTTTACAATGAAATATATATAATTTCAGTGAGAAGCGCTTCCCTGGTTGGGACAATGAGGGAAAAGAACTGAACGCTGAAGTCCACCGAAAGCACATTTTGGGACAACACGTCGCTGACTACATGAAGACACTTTTGGACGACGACGAACAAGCTTTCAAGCGTCAATTCTCAAAATTCATCAAGGAAGGAATTGGGGCAGAGAATGTAAGCTCATAATTTACACGAGTTTATTTTGCAAATCAAAAAATGGTTTTTCTCTTTATAGCTTGAAGGTATCTACAAGAAAGCTCACGCTGCCATTCGTTCCAACCCAGAGCAACCTAAGCCGAAGGACACCTCCAAACTCGTCAAGAAGCGATGGAACCTCAAACGTCTTTCTGGGAAAGTTAAGCGTCATCATGTTACCCAGAAGAAGGCCGCTTTCCTCAAGAACATCGAGGCAGAGAAGGCAAGAAGTTAAATTACACATAAAAAAAATGTTTAATAACTTTTTATTTCTTTGTGAAATAAAGTAAGTACGTAAATATATAAAAAAGGAAGGGACAAGTTTTTTTTTACTTCTCTAAGCTATGAAATAAGAAATTATATAGTTTCTTGTCTGGTTTATTTTATACGGTTCTTTCTTGAAGCTGCATTCATAAGATAGGACATGTCTTCGTCACTATCATCATCTTCTTCTGGACGTTTAGTGAGTCTTCCACTCTTGGCATCAGTTAAAATTCCCCACACGTCTATAATAAAGTCGTCTGTAAATCCAAATTGTTCCAAATCTGAGGAATCTATCGACTCTGCAAGTTCCATTGTATTGGATGCGGAAAATGCCATTTCCCAGATTTGGGAAGCTGTTTATTAGAAATTATTAACTGTTGAAATTGGTTTAAATTTTTTTTTAGAAAAGTACCCAAGTCGTTGTCACTAATTCCCATAAAGTTTTCCAACAGTTTATTAATCTTTTCGATAGCTGCTTGAGTAAAGTCATCCGGCTGAAATAATTTAATTTTACTCATTAATAATAATCGAAAAAAACAAAATATTAAGCTTACAGTTTTTTCAATACTTGCCGTTCCATTACTTAAAAATCTCAGCGTTTTTGTTCCACTCCCTACAGTTTTGTTGCTGTTGGTCTTTTTTGATTTGGGACCAATTTTGGCTGTAATCAATTTTTGTTAGGATAATTTATCATTACAAACATTTAACAATGAATTCTTACAAAATCCTGCTTGAAGGGGTTCGATAAGTCTCAGAGTGAACGTTTTCCCCACAGGAATTCCCTTGAGGTATTTGGCCACATCCACATGTCTCCAACCGACGAGAGAAGTCTCGTCAATTTTTTCTATGTGATCTCCAACCTGAAAACATGAACTTCATTTATTTTTACATTCACAAATCTTGCTTTCACAATAATAATTGTACATTAATTGCTTTGTTATCATCAATGACGCTTCCGTCTTTTATCCTCTTTATGAAGGCGTAGCCAGTGCCATTGTCTGTGATTGTTAGGCCGAGGGCTTCTGCACTTTTTGTCACTTCAACTTCTTTCTTTGTGCCTATGTAAATTAAACTGTACTTTTAAATTATTTTTTAACCAAGTTGTTATATTTATACCTTTCCGGTGAACAAAAATAAAGTCATCAAGGCACAATTGGGCACTTAGCAGACAATCCATGTCCACGCGATGGGTATTCAAAGTGCAAAAAAGAATCTGAAATTATAGTCACAATTAATCAATTTGCCCAGGAAGCTTGCCACAAAGGCTTTTTATTAATTATGTAGGTGAGAGGTTGCCAAATAATAAAATTACATCACAATCATAAGTAACTTTATAATATAACCTCTTTGCTTACTCAGGCATTTCAATAAGATCTTTATCTTTTCTCTCCCTTTCATCAACTTTACTTGGTCATTATATAAGCTTATTTGTTAGCATGTTCCAAAAAAAAACTTACATCTTCAACCGGAAAATCGTAGCATTCTGCAATTTTCTTGTAGAGTTCTTTGACGTTTCCAAATCCTGAAATCAGTCCTGTAGGACTTCCATGGGCTTGTTGGCAGTGAAAAACGAGTTTTGGCTTTGAAACTTTGGGATCCGATCCTCCCATTTTCTCACTCGTGTCCTCAACAGAGTCTACTGATTTTTGTTGCTTTTTAAGAGAGGATTTGTGGTTTCGGTCATAAGTCCCTGATGAATTGTTGTTTGTTCCATTGTTGAGAGAGTTACCTCTGGGTGGGGGCACGGGGGCTGATGAGCTGGAACTTTGGTTGGATTTGTTCTTTTTGAACATTTTCAGTCTTTTTGTGTATTTTATTGTGGGTTCGTTTTTGTTTAATAGAATTAAAAGCTTCCCTTGAAGTTTGTGTTTGAAATCCTTCAAATGTCACTCGCCTTGCAAGTTAAATGGTTTTGAAATTTTCAGAGGACACTTTCACTTGAGTTGTTTGTAATTAAAATCCAGTCATTAATTACTCACTCGTTATAGGAGAGGCTTAATTAATTCAAAGGTGTGCTAATGATGCTTTATTGCTCGTAAATGTCTGCAGTAGATCACCAATATTACATGATCATGTATAATTAAATGATGCTCTCATTCACATTTATAATTTTAAGCTTTTATGTTTGATAACGCCTTATCATCGTGTCCAGCTCCAGCTTTATAGAAATTTGTCACCAGCTAAAAGTTATCCTTCAAAAACGCTTCAAATTCCATCATTGGCATTTCGTTTACACACGTCACAAGTCACAATACATACACAGTTTGTGAATAATCAATCAATTGATTTTCTCTGCAATGCAATTTCGCAAGCAAGGCTTAGTTTAGACTGATAACTGTTTAGATAAGATATATACCGTTTAATTCATGGACATTTCGGTCTCAAGTCACTTTCCAGAAATTGAGCCTCCAACAATAATTAACAAAATGAGATCAAGTATTCCACTGCAAAGCAAATGGCAACTGACTTAAATAAATCTGTTGCTCTTGTTGTATCTAATTAAACAGAGTTACACAAACTCAATTCAATTTACAAGTTTTACAAGCCCACAGAGCCAGCTAACAATAATATTTATCCGCAGCCTTACTTTTGCTCAACAATGAACAATGCAATTTAAAATGCACCACAAGCCAACTCGTAAAACGAAGCTTGGTAATATGTACTTAGATAGCTGGGCTAGGTTAAAATATTTTGGGCTATAAAAGGAAGGAAATGGTTGACTTTGAATGAATCAATTTTGATTGTTCGGAGTGGGGTGGGGAAGAATTCAATTGTTGGGTATTGAAAGTGTCGACTTCCCTCAAAGGTGCACAATGGGATGAAAATTTATCACTGCAGTTGAGGTAGCACGCTTGGCTGAGCTTCCCACTGACAAATGACTTTTAAATTTAATCCAACCCCAAGCTAAGCATATCATTTATTTAGCTAATGCAGATGTAAAATACACCAAAGCCTTAAACTTTAAATTGTAATGCTTTTGGGAAATCTGAATGAACGCTACGGAACAAACAACAAAGCAATTTGTAACGTTTACTTAATTGTGGCTTTAACGGGAAAGCCAAAATAATACATAACTCGCATCTGTCCAACATTATCATTTACACAAAGCCAAAGCCGTGTGAGATTTATACAAATGTTGGCAAAACTGTATCAGTCTTACATTACGTAATATTGCACGCACAAGAGTGAATACACGCATTAAAACTTATTTCTTACTACTCAATAATTAAGTGGTAAAAAGGGAACGCGTTTTTTTTTGTTGGAAAATTGATGCGTTGCTTTCAGAATTTAGGGCAAAAAATTATAAGGTACTTATGGTTAAATTTTATAATCTGATTGCACTTGATTGCAGTAAGATAGAAATCTTAAACCAACATTAAACTAATCTGTGAGTGCATTAAGATTAGTTCTTAATTTATTTAATTAATTATCAACCAGGATCTGCAACATGTTTCAAGTACCACACATGTTCAGGAAGATTATGCAACAATGTGCAATTTTTGAACACAAAATGTTCCACTATGTTTCCTACCTATGTATAATTAACTCGTTTAATCATAGTATGCATATATTTGCCATGTTTTTATGCCATGCTTTAGTTTTCATACGCATTAAAATAAAATATGCGTGCCACTTTTTCATATTTTAGTCATAGTTGAAGTACAATTCATTCCATTGACTTTGATACCACGTTCCAGTATTTTCAAGTTGAGAATCTCAAGTAGTCATGCCGTTGTTTGAACAGGAAAACAAAAGTTCCAAAAGTTAGAAATAATTTTATTGCCAGATAAATAAAAATTCCATATTGTTAAATCCTTGCTTTGTAATGAGGTATCGAACTAAAATGGTAATTTGCTTGCTCTAAAAAAAATGCCTCATATTTTCACAAATGTTTGACTCTCTTTTCATGCAGGCTTTTGCCAACACGAAGCTTCTGCTTTCACTACTCTCATTGACCTTGTTGATTGCTTCTTCCACATTTGCTGATGACGAAGTAACCGAAAAGCCTGACGAAGTGGCACCCGGAGATGGTCATGTCCCTGACGAAGAAGCCAAAAATCATGGTGCTGTCTCGGCTAAGCCTAACGGACATTCTTCACCTCCTGATTTGGAAAATTTGGATGAAAGTGACGAAGGAACAAAAATTGCAAGCGAAACTTTGAGTGCGGAAGCCGAAAAGTACAAAAGTAACGCCAAGAATATGACGGACAAAATAAAAGAGATGAATGACACATCTGACATGGAATGTGACATTGGTCTTCATGAAAAGCTTGGGGAGTTTATCAGAGTATATAAGGAAGACGAAGAACTGGCCTTTCATCGTGAAGACACAGTTTATGCGGGGCTGAACAAAATTTACGACGAAAAATTGGCCAAAGCTGAGGTACAAAAACAAAGGGAAGTTGTTTTCTAGTATTTAAAAACTTTTTTTCAGAAATTTTGCCAAGAAGATTTTGTGTGCTCCGATGGTTCTTCAGACAATGACGGTGAAAGCACTACAGCGTCTGCTGGTGATGAGAAACCTAAACCTACCACCCCAAAAACAGAACCGTCTATGGATGCCGATCAAAAAGAAGAAAAAAGACGACGACGCCGAGACGCAGATAAATCTAACCAAACAACATCAGGCAAATGCAAAGCCTGCTTCGAGAAATCTGGAGATAGTAATTTCGTCCTTTCCTTCATTCCATTTAAAAGCGATGGCTCCGAAAACTCGGACTACAAACAATGCTTCAACATGGCTAAACCCAACCCGGTAATCAACATCCAGGGCGCATCTGGGATCGTGAGTCCATTAGGCGTCATGTCTCTTCTCAGCACTGCTCTCATGGGACTCGTCGCTTCTGTATAATAATCATTACTAAACTTTCAATCTGCAACTTTTCTAAATTTCATGTGTCAAAACGTTTTGGGAAAATAAAAAAGTATTAATTTGTGAGCATTTAAATTATGTTGGCTTTTATTTTTACAAGAAGATAGTAAGAAACTTGTATGGATGAAGAATCTTTAAAAATTCCATAAAAAATGTGTCTTCTTGACTTATGCTGAGCACGAACTAAAAGCTTCAAATAAGTGTTTTGCTTAGATCATGTTTCATTAACGAGTGCATGCAGCCGTCCATGGGCGCATTTGATATTTTATTTTCTCAACTTGTGTAAAAAAGCATGCTGGGATTTTAAGTAGTGGACCTCCCATAAATTGGAAAATATATAAGCTTCTTAAAAGCTCAAAAGCTTTTAGTTCAATTCAAATTGCAAAATAAATTAGCTTCTTTAAAATTCTGAAATCGCAGTTTCATGCAGCAAAGACGCTTCCGAAATTGTAACTTTTCTCAGCTTTATATGTAGTGTTCATCTTCTTGCAAGTGCAATCTTCTTTTATGTAAAAATCTCATATTTCTCATGATTTTCTCACGCAAGTTTCTTGCAAGTTTGGCCATTTCTGAGAGTTTGGAGTCTGAGAATAAAACTTGGCTATTGCATTATATAGCTTTGGTTGGGGTCGAGGCTAAATATCGACGGAGTTCTTATTTCTGAAAAGGGTCGGGGGGATATTT
>JAQIXN010000671.1:0-31429 GCA_034698145.1 Proisotoma minuta
GCCTTTCAGCATAGGGAAAAATCTATACAACTTTATATTAAGGCCGGCGAGTCAATCAAATGTTTTACCCACCGAACCTAAGATTTTTTAACTTGTTTATATTTTTGTGACTTGTTTGTTGCGGCGGATTCTCATCATTACTTAGGTTGTTATTACTATTATTAGGCATTATGGTTATTGTTATGTTCCCGGACCTCTGCTTCCTCTCTGTTGGGGGTTGTCATCTTTATAATAACCAATTGTCTCATCCCTATACTACTTTCGGGAAACACAAAGGCCCACATGGGCATATTTAATGATTTGGTTAACCAACAATGAACATAATGGCATAATATTTACTTTTTATGGCGCATTATGACCCAAATTTAATTAAAAGAGGTCTACCGAAGAAAAATAAAATTGTCACCGGGAGTAGAGGCACTTGAGTTTGAGGTCAGAATGTTTGATGAGAAATAAATTGCAATTTTGATCCTTGTGTGATGATGGTTTATATAGTAAAAGGTTGGCAAATATTTGTTGTCTCCGTCTGAGCCACACTACTATACAATGGTTATAATACTTATGTAAGAATAATAGAGAAGAATAAAAACCCCTGTCGAAATAGATACATCATTTGACAGGTATTATATATATCACATTTTTTGCACTAGATCCTTATTTTTCATATTTACTCTGTCTCAAATGGACAGAACACTTGAGACAGATAAATAAGAGAAGTGGTTAATTAGCTAAATTATTCAGTTAATTAATCCTTAACCCTTTTACTGCTATCTATACAATAAATGAAAATAGAGTAATAGAGATAAGAAGGAAGCAAGTGATTGAATAAGCAATAACTAACTACATTAACTTTATGAGGGTGAAAGTTATCAAAGAAGTTGGCTACATAGTGATTCCCACCTTCTCTCCCTCTCTCTCTCTGTGGTTCGTTAGCATGTATTGAGTTGAGGTAAAAAGTTTTCTTTGATCTGGTTAACTTAGATTAATGACAGAGCAGAGCACATGCTAAAAGGGCCTAATGAATTTAGTTCTTTAGAGAGAAAAACAAACTAAAACTTACTTTTCTTTGTCATTACCATCACCACCTACCAATTTGATTCATCAGGGGTGTAATCAGAAGGGAAACTTTCCGGCCAGAGTTGAAGGTCGGATGAGACTTCTTTCAACTTTACGCCCAGAATGGAATAAATTTTACAGCATATTATCATTATGGATAGATGAAGCGCCTGAAATCGATCTGTTTATTATTATGATTACGTTACAGAGTTTGCAAGCTACTTTCTTGCTTAGCCTCTTTGAAGCATCCTCTTCTTTCTTCTGTCATTTAAAATTCTCTTTCATATTCTGTTTCTCTCTTCAGAGTCAAAGAGTCAATTTCTTGTTCACTTTTCTCCTCATTTTCCCTCTACTCTTATTCCTTGACTTGTCATTCAACTTACTTACTTACCTTCCCTACTTCTTCTTCTACAAAGCTTGCTTAGTTAGTGCTTCCAATGTCAAAGAATTTCGTGGACAAACTTTCACTATATTTCTTCTCAAAGAAGGTGCCATACATAAATTATTCCACCTCTAATACTATAACCTTATTTCTATTTTTAACCATTTTCTTTTAGCATTCGATGATTTTGTTTTGGCTTATTTATGAATGTTCCCTGTCTCCGTCTGAGCTTTGTGCTTAAAGATAAGGGACTTTGTTCTTTGTTGTTGTGAAGGAAGTAGACTAATGAACAGATGATTGCATCTTTATTGTATTGTCTCTTACATAGCTCTAGGAGAGTGGAACATTACTTAACTTAACGTGACTTAACACTTAACCTTTTGTACGGGCTTGCTTATGTATAATCCTCTTTCATTTTGACGGCATGAAAATATTTTATACCCTTGCTCAACTCAAGGAAAGTATTTATTGTTCTTATCTCCAACACTAAGTAGTGAAAGCCTTTGTTTATTTTCTTTTCCTCACTTTTAAAGGGAAAACTTTTTCCATCAAACAATAACATTTTACGCAGAGTTAAAATGACGAAGAAACATTCGGATCCGTACACATGCATATATATATATATATATATTTAGATAGCCCACCAATTATGTGGAACTATTAATACTCTGCTAAGAATAATATTTCCCTTTCTAGCCAAATGAGGCCCATTAGCATAATATTGACAAATTGTTAGGTATTTAACTTGATGGGGTTTTATGGTTGACGATTGCGACAGAGAGAGGAGGATAAAATAATTCATTTTGCAGGTGACGCCTTTGGTTGCTTGATTGTGTGACTGGATGAATATCAAATTTTATATCTCTGCTCATTAAAGACTGGCAGGAATGACCCACAGACTCGTAATTCCTCTGCCACTGCGTTAGAATATTATCTCATTATTACGACCTAACGTGGCATGCAAAATGAAATGAAAGACACTTCCGGCAATATCTAATCTAAAAGGTCATCAGGCGAATACCTCTATTTATCCATGTATGTACTTATATGTATGTGCCCATGTATATATGTATATAACATGTTAAATAGCACAACCCAGTCCGAAAAGGTTAGTTTACTGGAGACCGTTTTGATTGAGTTAACTAAATAAATATTTAGAATGTTTACATTCGTATTGATCCCTGACATGCATACATCGTACATACATAAATGGGTAACTATTTTCGATCTGGGAAAATCAACCATCAACCCGTAAATAAATTTACTGGTTTTATTATAGATTAAATTATTTCAGTCTGCTCCGGAATTGCTTAAGGCGTCTCACATTTGTTATATTTTTGGTCGGCTGAATAACGTCTCATGCAGAATTTATTTGAAAGTTTCTATTTTTAGCAAAGTATTGACGCAAAGTTTTAAAGTCGATGGACAAAAGGGAAAACGTTTGTCTTAGTTCACAAAAGGATTGACGTCTTTGATGGTATTCTTAAATTCTTATCTACATTTGTGGCTTTGAGTTTGGCTTGGAAAACGTATAAATCTTTCAAGGATTATCTTTGTTGGAAAATAAGTTACTTTCTCCCATTTAAAACGAGAGAATTAACATTAGTTGAGTTAATAATTGCAAGTCAATATTGATTTCTAAATAAATGGTCGGCAAAAAGTCTCTTTGGTTCACTGGATTAATTTCTAGTTGACGTCACTCGTTCCTTTATTGTAATCAATTTTAGCCTCAAGTATAATTGAACAAGGCTGTCTTTTGATACATTATCTCTTGGTCTCAAATTTTAATTAAGCTGATTGATAGAAAGCTGTGATAAATGTGTCACATGATAGAAGATACGTGACTGAAAATTTGATATCCTTCTCTATCCAGAAATTGAGTTATTCTCTTGTCATTTGGGCGGATTAAAGACACGTAAGTGATGTGATTTATAAATGTAACTCAATTTGCAAATTTAATTCTCCATCCTTTGTCCCAATATATTCAAACCTCTTCAGAAATGGGATTAAGGTAATCTTGAAATAAATGGAAATTCATTCAGTTATCTAGCTCGGTTAAATTTGAACACAAAATCATGACATGCCATGACGTTTACGACTGGCTACATAATTAAGTCGCACTGTATCTATTCATCTTTAAATCCCAATGAAAATATAAATGACATTGAGAGTAAGAAGCACGTAAATATCATACATATTTATGACTTTCGGAAGAAAGCATATATGCCTTGTTCTTTAACTCACTTGTCTTTCAAAATCTGATTTATGGACAGCAACTAAACCCAAAAGATTGATAAAGTTGTTTACCCTTTCATTCATTTTTTCCCCTTGAAAAAGAAAATTAAATTTACCATCATCTTCTTTTCATTTCACTTTTATTGACAATAAACCCAGTTGTTGGCATATCTAAAAATAAGTGAATGAATAGTTTTACATTGAATTGACATCCACCCCCAACATTTTAAATAATTGAGAGGAAAGTTCATGGGTCACTGAGATGCTAAATGGCGAGTCGACCTTATTTGGTTTATTGCAATTAGGGAATAAATTAGCTTAAAAACCGCACGCCACTCAGTGAAAAAGGGATGATGGAGACAGGACACAAACGCAACACTTGCTCGGCCTGTGTAAATTCCTTCCGAGATGAAAATCAAATTAAATTCCTCTTCCTCATGCAAATTTAATTGCATTACATTACCACTCATACTATCAACTAACCTTCCCTGTCACACACTTTGTACGTTGAATAATAGAAATACCTACGTAAATGAATGAGTGAGTTCACCTACTATAAGTATACTATTTAATAAATGGGGTAGAAGAAAGGTTTAGGTAAAGATGGAGGGCAAGCATTTGTCTTTGATTCATTCTTGTAATATGAGAGACCAAGGCTGCTGATTTTTTCCTGAAATCTTGCACCTTTTCTACCATTTCTTTTTAGCTCACGGCCATTGACTGAGCCATTACTACTATTGAAGTAAGTAAGTATATATAGTCTTATTAGGATGGGATGAGAGATATTTTGGAATGTTGGTGAAAGTGAATTTGTTGGTTGGAGTCAGTCCATGCATCAACTATTTTACGACTTTCCCCCACTACCTGTTCATGGCCCTAATAAATCAAAGTTATGCCCTCACTCACTCCTCATAAACTTTTGAACTTATTATACTACACATCCAAGCTCCAAACTAACTTTGGGGCAAATCAATTCCAGAAGACTCAAAATTAGGCCAATTAATTTGATACTGAGAACTACTGAGAGTGAGTTAGAGATAACTTTTTCAAGGGACCACTTTGAGAGAGGAACATTTTTGGCCAGATTATAACTTTTCACCCTCACTTTGTATGGAGAAAGTGTTTGGAGGAGTCAATTGCTCCTTTAAATTGTATTCTATTCAAAATTCATGGCTAACTCATAAAAGTTGTCTATCCAATCTATTTGTGTGTGGTATTGTGATATAAGGAAATCGTAAACAGAGCCTGATTTCCCCGAGGATCTTTTCCCTCTTTGAATGCAATTGGATTGAGATCCGCTTATTGTTGTGGATATATACAGAGAAGAAGAATCTGTTTAGTTCTCATCCTCCATTTCATTGTCAATATTGATTTATCCATCTTAGCACAAAGTACATTCAATTTCAGGATGTAGCCAAGGTAGACTTTGTCGGATGTGATACTTCCGGCCCAAACTCCAATAAAGTGGTCATCTGTTTAAGAAATTGCAAATCTCCAAAACAATCAGATTTCTCACGCCATATGTCTCCACACGGAATTTCCAATTTATTGAAAGAGGGAAAAGCGGTGTAATTCCACACTGAGCTCGCTCTCTCATCCTTTGTCACGTACAAATAATCCCATTTTCCTTCCATTACGTGAGTGGGCTTTCCATCAAGGCCCAATTTACCTAGCAAATGGAATTTAAAACATATCAAACCCATTCCCAAATTATTTTTAAAGCCCTCTCTAATTGACACAATTGCAAAGATTTTAGAGAGCAGACAAAATTTATTCGGCCCTGACCCTGCCTAAATAAGGAACTCAAATTTGAGAGCAGATTCCGTTTGGAAAAGCAATTTATAAAATAAAATTGGATGAGGGGAGGGAAACTTGTTCAACGTTAAATCAAGAAGGCCAACAACAGATTGAATTCTACTCTTTTGACGTCATGATAAAATAAAATTTTATTTTGGGCTCATTTTGAATGGTACTTGAAGGGAAATATTTTATTCATTTTATTTAAGCTTGGCTGTGCAAATAGAAATGATCTTGTGTAATAATATTTGCAGAGTAACGATAAATGGGTTTGCATGTCCAAGCATACAATTATTATTATTATTATGTGACCTTCTCTCTCTCTCTTTGAGCCAAACTTTTTGTTTACTTTCCTCCACGCTCCTTAAGTGACCTTTGTAGACCTTCAAAGCGGCTTAATCACTTTACAACCAGTGTCCCCTTCTTAAAGGCTTTGTGTGAAAATAAATTTGACTCTTTTCTTGTTTTAATTGTAATCGGAGAGCATTCAGAGAAGATCCTTCACTTATTCTACCACTGCTTTCTCCAACCATCTTTTACATACATACATGATTTATGGTTGTGCCTTGAATTCTCACAAACAATTTGAGGGCCAAAGTAAAAGTGTTTTCCTTTAAATAAGTCCCAAAGTGCAACACGTTTCTGGGAAGAAGAAAACAGGAATTTGGGCCAAAGTTTGTACTTTCTGGTTTTGAAGTATTTTGTTTAAAAGAAATGGGAGAGGGAGAGTGTCCATGTCCTCTTTTCCTCCAAGTGGTTGAGGGCACTTCAATTTGTTTCCTTAAGTGTCCGCAGTTAAACTACACAATTGCGAGTTAGTAGCAGTCGTTTGTGAGAGCATTTTACTTTATTTGTCTCTGGTGACAATCCACTTACTCCTTTTACTTAATATCCCACCGCCAATTTATCAAACGAAAGTAAATAAATTGTAAGTAAAGTTACTTTTAAGGTCGCCACACGTGTGACGGATTTGAATGAAGAAGTGATTAATGAACGAGTTGTTTATAACTCCATAAATCTTTGTGTGTCGGAATTCATAAAATTATGTATGAATATAGCAGCTCCCCTGGCAGTCCAACTCTTTGTATTATTCATCATGCATATGAGAGAATGTATATGTGCGGTTGCTGAATTATTTTCTCCTGCTTTCTTTTCCATAAATTCATCATCATTATAATCATTTTACTTAAATAAGAGGATCCCTCGTCTAATTTGAATGGAGTGAGTTAGCCCTATCTTGCTCTCCTTTGGGAACTTTTTTTATCCTTGGAGAAAGTGAGTGGAGAAAGTCTCATTATTTCACCCGACCACACCAACCCCACTTTCTCCCATTTAACTAGATACATTTGAGGAGGAGGTAATAATATGTAGAATGTAACTAATCTGACATGATAAGAAAGAGGCTGGAGGCAAAGACAACTCTCTCGAGAAATCCAATCCAGATTCCCACAAATATTCTCCCTCTTAATTGGCAGTGCTTTTGATAACTGGCCCATTTAGTTGCCGAGAAAATTTTTGGGAAAGGGAAAAATTCCTGTGGCCTGTTAAACAAAGAGATTCTTGTGACTTTGCTGATTTGCATAAAAGGTGTAGAAATTTCTGAATTTTAAATTATCAACAAGGTCTACTTATCCTTGTCTGGCAAAAGACCAAGAACATGTTTAGAATACAAGTGACACGTGTGTGTCTGAATTTGTCAGGAAACTTTAGTGTGTCATGTGAATTATGTGCAATAGAAGGCATTTATTTCGGGATTTTCTTGGCTTTGGGCAAAACGTATCCGCTGTAACAAAGTGGATGAGGTAGTTGTTGTACCTAAATAGGTGCTACTCCATATATAGAATATATATGAGTGCGGATGTTTATCGAAATTCTTATTGATTTGTTGGGTCTCTTTTATTTAAAGGTTAGAGTTGAGAGAAATTGGATCGGATATCAGAAATTCAACGCCGGTTAACTCTCTCTTTTCTGTCCCTTAATATGTTCATTCAATGGCACACTACTACTTTCTTTCTCTGGTCATAAAGCTTGCTCTCTTGTTCCCAACCCAGTCAACCGTGACATGGACCACGGACAAACTAAACTTGAAAGTAGTAGTAGAACACCCCCACAGCCATACAATACAACTTTCCCCTATAATTTCCAAAAAGAATGAGAAACGAGTCCCAACTTCTCCAAGTGAGTGTAACGAACCGATTGCAAACATTTAAGACAAAACCATAAAGCAAAAGCAAGGAAACAAACAATTTGCTGTCTTTTGCAAAATACATCTAAGCACTTGATGGAATAAGATGGAGAAGATGCAGAGAATTGAAATTGAATAGACTCATAAAGAACTTAGGGGAGAGATGGAGAAAAAAAAATCAAATGCCGATTCAGTGTGGGGTGAAATGAAGGCCAACTTTTACTTTTTTTATTTCATTTCGTGTCCACCCAGCAAACTTTTTTATCTGATGGACAGAAACTCGTAAAATCTGTGAAACTACTTAAATAACTTGAGGGAGAAAGTTGTATTGAATTTTTCTATATGCAGTTTCCAACCCTTGGTTAATTTACAAGTAAAATGAAGTACAGTAAAGTTTTTTCTTGCAGAAAAATGTCAGAAAAATTACATTCATTTTTTTGCAAACAGAGTTCCTTGATAATTTGAGCAATTAGTAAAAGTTTATGCAAACGTGTATGCAAATGACATGCAAGTTTTTCTGGGAGGTAATTACCATTGAGCTGAGTAAAGTGGTGAATGATGTCGTTGTCTCTCCTTTTTTCCGGCATGAAAAATTAAGAAGGATTTTTATCCTTAAAAACGTCCCGTGGAGGCTTGAAACGAAGTGGTGCTGAAAACACTCTGTCTATGAAAATTATGATGAGCCAACAAAATGTTTGCCTCTACTTTTAATCTACACACTTTAGCCAGCGAATTGAGCAAGATTTAGCCTTAATCACTCTTCAGACTAAATGCATTCCATTTACTATTTTTAGAAATGTCCTTCTCACTTTGTGCGTTTAATAAAGCCCATTGTTTTGTTTTCCATTGATTCACAAATACAGCCTTGTTGTTTAATTTGAGTGGGGTCCGGGAGGGCGTGGTTGTCCTGGTCTGGAAGTTGTAAAGGACATAAAAGATGCAGGTGACACTGACGAGAGTGAATTCTCTCTTCCATGCTTTGTCCTGGGAAATGCCAAATACCCAAATTCATTTCCATTAAATAATGAAGGAAGTGAGTGACAGTTGTTCATTACAAGGTGTGTGTGCGGGTCTGATAGACAGCACTAAATAGATTGACTCTCGTTCCAGACCAGCTCGGAATTTCAATGGAGAGAAAAGTTTAATTGATTCACATACACCAATTTACTTTTACCCTTTATTTTTACGAGAAAAGTTTTAAATAAATGGTTTGGATTATTGGCTTAGGTGTAGTAAAGCCAGTAAAGGTGTTATTGTCTGTGGCTCCTTTTAAGACAGATTTATTTGTCTTCGTTTCTACTATTTATCAGGATTTGGGTCAATTAGTCAATATAAATGGGCAACGTTTGAGATTCCAACTCACGACATTAACTTTCTCTACTTTCTCTCGTGTCCAATAACCATCACATTAATTCAATGCGTTAACAAAACAATCAAAATAATAGAAAAACAACAACTCAACAGGTCTGGTCAAGAAGACACTTTAAAAACGTGGAAATACTTATATAAAATAAAATAAAAATAAATAGATTTGTTTGCACTGCCATAAAACAAGGGGCTTTTATTAGAAAAAGTTTTGTAATTCCCATTCCACATAAATAATATGGCCAAACTTTTTTTATACATTTAATATATGTTTTATTTTATATTTGGAGAAGAGATAAAGTTTTATCTCATGTGGGCTGAAATCTGGTTGAAATGTGAGTGTTAGGTGAGTGGTGAAAGTCATTTTCTTTAGTGTCTACTACTTTTGGGATGATGATGTGAAGGCAGATGATTTGGCATCAAATAATAAAATATTTGTCTATACTCGAGGAAGCGTTTAGTTTGGAAATTAGCCATTAGCGAGATGGTCTGCAAAAATCTTTTTTCGGCCACCAGGGACTTCTTCTTTTCCTGTCCCTCATCATCATCCACATTAAAAGATCTAAAGACTTACTTCTTTTCTATTTACCCATTTCAATGTCTGGAGAAAGGGAGGTAAATTTTTAATGGCTTTTCTCTCATGCTAATGATGTCTCCTCTTATTCCGGATGAGTGCGGTTTCATAAATAATTGCATCTTGAGCACACACAAAACTAAAACATCATATATGACGACAAGCAAATTAAGTGGTCTGGCGCAACATCATAAAAATGTTTAATGCCTTGTTCTACTATGTAAAAGTAATCCTTGAATTTACTTTTATGGCGAAATATATATTGTTTGGGAAGAAATGTTAATAAAAATGAGAAATGTGTCCCCGAGGTGTTGCATCTAATCCAATTTTTCTCTTATCGTCCCCTCCCCTACATGTCATTAGTATTAATCTTAATCCGACAACAGGGCTGACCCTTTTATCTCTAAACATTAGTAGCATGCATGTATTTGTGTTGTAGCTCAACTCAGATTTATTTTTAAAGGTGGAGTAATAAAAGAGATTTATTCTCCACTTTTATGTGGTGAGAGAGGACAAAAATATCTCCCAAAAGATTAACTTTCACCACCACCACCACATTCTCCACTTTCTTTGGATCCAAGTGTAAATGAGGAGGAAAAGCAGTTGTTGGACGGATCAAATGTCCTTCTCTTGTTTCACGAATTAACCAGGGTCAAATCTGTTGATTCTTAAATCTATACGACGTCGGCTGGGATTACAAGAGAAAGCCAACTGTCGCTTCAGACTCCAGATCAAATTTCATTTCAATACTAGTTCAAGTAAATATAAATTACATATTTTGAAGGTGATCGATTACATTTCATGGAAAATAATATAATATGTTTCTAATCTGCTAGTCAGATTTAGTTGTTAAATAACAGTCTAAGAAATGTATTGTGTTTCAGATTGACAAGCTAAAAGAGAAAAATGACTGCCAGGAGCAAGTTTATTAAAAAGAGATACATGAGACAAATACTTTTCATAAAAGTTGGCAGCATTTTTTACTTAATAATCTCAACATCCAATACTTTCTTCTTTTGTATATTTCCATTTTTTAAGTAAATCTGGAGCAAATTGATAAAAAAGTTTCTCTTTCTCATTCATGGTGGAAAAAGTTGCAAGTTTTGATTAAACCAAGTTTTTGCAAGTTTTTTTGAGTAGTCCAATTTGAGTTGTTGAGAGTGGGAGACGATATGTGATACAGAATAAGGAACTATTCATTCATTGAAGACATGTTTTGAGAGGGAGCAGAGTGACAGTATTTCTGGAGAAAGTGAAGAAAGGAATTCCCAACAGAGCTCTTTAATCTATTTTCAGCCATGTTTTTGGTCTGCCCAGTCACATAGATTATAAAGGAAAACCAACAAATAAAAAATATCTCATCTCAAGGCATAAAAAATACAATTTTGCTTTAAACTTTCACTTTTCCGAAAACTCAAATCTTGTTGCTCTTTTTAATTTTTATTTTATACCATTCCAAAGTTTAAAGAAAGAATCCGAGAAAAGGAATTTCTTCATTACATATTATACAAATACTTTATACAATAACCATCAGACTGGGAAAAAAGAAAAATTTCTTGGGGCGATTTCATCGGATCTTTGAATAAAATAAAAATATCTCCAACTCTAATGTTTAAACAGGAAAAAGGATGGATTACTTTTACATAAGTGAAATAAAATCTAGATTCCAATCGTAAGTAGAAAACGGGATAAAATTTAAATTACACCAGACACTCATCTGTTTGGGCTAAATGAATGTATATAGCCTCCAGAAATTGATTCCAAATGTGTTATACGTCTACAAATGACCTCGGATAAGTTTTCCAATTTTAATGTACTTATAAGGTTGGGTTACTTAGTGGAAGTGATTTTTGGAGAAGAACCCATTTGAGATCATATTTCAACATTACATTCAGCGCATTAGAATGTCTACAATTTATTTCTGTTTCATACTTATTTTATGCCTCCATTTCTTCCTCTTTTGATACTCGATACCCTTGAAGTGGTGGTGGTCTGGAATTTCTTTTCCATTTCTAAAATTGCTTCTTTTTACTCGTTTTATGTTGCGTTAACTTTCTTTTCTGTTCAACTAGTGAAAATTTGTGCTGTGCAATGGCTTTCTTTGATGGTTAAATCAAAAGGAATGTTTGCCTTCAATTATTTTGGGGATGACAGTAATAATTATTCCACTTTGTTATCAACAGAAGCTAGATTGAAGTAATGTTTCGCCATTGGATAATACATCCTGATTTCTCCCTGCATGCAAAATGGAATTTAAGCATCTCATTTGTTTTTACAATAACAAGCAAACATGAAAGTTTAGATGGATTTAACTACTAAAAACAATTAGTGTTCAAAAATTGCCCAATTAGTCCACGTAATTGAATAATTATTGCACAAGTTGAGGCCATTTTACTAAAGCCTTGGTCAAGATAAAAGAATCACAAAAGGTTTTAGAATTTCTGAAAATAATGACAACGTTAGCATTTCCATTGTTGCGGTTCGTAAATAAAACTGCGCACTTTTAACCCCACTCCACGTGTCAACTCACAAAGAAGCTTTGGAAATCTGATCTTTTCTATTCTTGTTTTTGTACCCTGGAATGTGTTTGCCTAATGGATTTTCTCGGTAATTGTATGATGGCTTAATAACGTGACGCCTCTCTCTCTCTTTTCAACTCTTGGCTCAATTAGAACAACAGCAACAGGATCAGTTAACAGGCAGTTGATTAATTACTTTTATACTCCTTCAAATCGTTTCCCACAACAAACATCCCACTTGATTAAAAACAGGATGAAAAATAAAAAGAAAGAAAGAAGCGGAGGACAACATTTGGAGACATTTTAGGGATGAGTTTGGAGTAAACTAGCGTCTTAGTGTCTTAATCTTTAGAAAGCTTTTAAATTACAGTGAGATTTATTAAGTGGTCCAACCCAAAAGTAGATGAGATGAAGGAAATTGTTTTATGGTCAAAATACAAAAGACATTGATTTATTTAGATGGCTACATAAGATGAGATTGCATCTCTTTTCTCTTCAAGACTTTTCCAACTTTCTCTTCCTTGGTATAATTCCTTTCTGTCTAAGTTGGAATTACATGTCATAAATTGGTTTTGTATTAAATAGTCTGTCACAAAGTTTGTTAATAAACAAATTGCTTGCAAACGAGTGTACTAACTATAAAACTGAAACTATTATATATAGAGTTAAAGTGCTGCATTGTTGACCTTGCAACTTTGCTTTTATGCATCAAACTTGAATTTTTCAGCTCTTGTTAGTTAAGTCTTTCAAGGTCGTGCTCTTTTGCGGTGTTTGATTTGGTTGACAGTATGTACGATTATTGAGGCTTATTGCTGAGTGTTTTTGGATGAGTCAGGGGAGACTAGTTAGGTGATCCTTTCGGAGAGTGATGACGCTAATGGTGTTGGTCTGGTGGTAGGCCTGTCTTGTCAGTTTTTGGTTAGGTGGAGGTGAAATATGGCGCGAGGTCCACAATTTCGTGATGGGCTTCCGTCCGTGACATGAAACGAAAGTGAGGGGCATGAGGCTTCTCTCTTTTTACAAGCAAAGCCTCAACAACTTCTCGGGGGACGCGGAGACTTTGGCAAATGCTGTAATAGCAAATCACCTAAATTTTAATATTCATCCCTCAATTCCTCCTTATCTTGTCATCCCTGTAAATTATGAGCTAAATTTCCAGCGTGATTTAGTCCAGTTGGCATTTGCTGAATGGGAGGATGAAATGGAAATGGTACAATTTCCTTTAGAGGCACAAGTAAAAAGTGTCGGAAGTCTTCTCGGGGTTAGTGTTGGTGGTTTAATGCATTAGGCATTACAAATGAGATGCCCAGCCACTTAGGGATCAAATGCCTAATTTATCTCTCTTTTGACCCAAATAATAAAGTTGTGATATTTCACATCCTCCTCTTGCACTTTCACCCACAAATATATACCTATTACTTATTTTGGCTTGGGCATTAAATAATGAGACTATCCTCTTGTATTCCCAACACATTCAATAATTTAATTTTATGCCATCTCCAGAGTACTGTTAAGTATTTGTTGGCTAAATAATTATTATTATACAATTCTTAATTTAAGAGTGGAGGAAGTTGGGGAAAGCTTGTTTCCTCTAAATTTTTGTCCATCTTTTTACCACCATCAACAGTTTCCGATTGAATTGCACTTTGGTAGCCACCTTTTATATTTTTCTTCTTATTGCTGACATTTTGAGGAGCATTCATATGGCATTTTGAAAATGCTTTTAGTTATAAATCCATAAAGTTGTATATAAAAGAAGGATGGTATAATCCATGCTGAGATATTTGGTTTTGGGTGAAGGGATAGAGGAAACGGAACTAGGGACGAAGGGAAGGGAGAGAGAGCAGCTTCCGGAATGAACTATTAACACCCATTCCTACTTTCTCCACTTTCACAAAACTTTCCCACATTCAGCCCTATTTCTTTACAATAAGTATTTTCCTCCACTACACACATTTTTAAGCAAGGTGTTCATACAATTGTTATTAGATCATCAATCTTGCTTAATTATCGATTAAAATGGCTTAGTTCTACCTTTATAAACAGGATAGGCTGTAGAATATTAAATTAATGAGGTGATTAAAAGAAAGGAAAAGAGGATTAAAGAGAACTGCGAAATAAGAGATTAATAAGAAATGCTTTTAATCTTTGTTTGCTTTTAGAATATTAAAAGAAATTTGTTAATTTATGTATTCAGACGTTTCTAATTATTCATTATACTTGCTGTTTGTTTTCTAAATTGCATCCTTTCATGAATTCTCCAAAATGAAGATGAAAATAATTTGTGAACCTCTTCTTTCTTTTTTCCGCAAACAAGAAGAAATAAATTGTATGTTAAGGACAAATGGTTGTTTACTCCTTGTTCTCACATCATTAAAAATTTAGCTTGGTTTGCTTTGTGAGGTGGATACAAGTTGTTAAAATTTAAACCTTTCATCTCGTTTAATATTTTCTGCTTTCATCCAAAATGTCACTTGTCTCTTTCTCCTTAAATTAACAATTTGGGTGAAATGAGAAATGGAGGAGAAAGTTGTGATGGATTGTTTGTTTCTCATAATATTCATCAGACGAGTGAGTGACATTTACATTTTCCACCCTCAAACTTTCTCCAAAAGAGAAACAGATGCCAAAAACTTATTTTATTCATTGTTGTATACACTGTGAACCACTCCCATTTCATCCACCCACAAATTTCATTCACTCCACTTCAACAAATATGCATACTTCCTTCCTTTGATTTCCAACCATCTGCCGTCAACGACATTCGCCCCCTTTTACCAAACTCGGAAATGGCAAAAAGACACTCTGCTTGACAATTATAAAGATGTTACAACTGGATTATTCTACAGCTCACTAAATATGTATTTATATAAATGTTTTGCCACTTTAATGTCCAACAGTTGACATAAAGTTTTGGTCTTTGGGTTGGATGGGTTCTGTTATATTTCTTCATGGTTCGCAGGGTTGCTTACTTACTTGGATCAGCTCGGTTTATTCTATTTGTCGTCATCTTGTCATTTTGCGATGATTTCCAACCAAAGTTCCAAGTCAAAGGATTTGAAGGATGGATATACTAAGTATATACAGTATATTTACTTCCGATAAATATTTGGGGATCCTTTGTTTATCCATACCATGAGAAGAGAGAGAGAGAGAGAGAGTTTGTTGGAATTATTCATGAAAGTTATTTGAAAGGGGGCAAACTTTAAGTAAACCAATTGCAAAGTTTTTAAATGAAAAGGAGAAAGTGTAAGTGTAGTGGTTGGGAACAAATTGGGTGAACACAACATTTTTCACGCTTGGATTACTAAGACAAGAATTTTCTATAGCTGCTTTTCCACACACTTAATATTTATTTGGTTGGAGAGCATAAACTTATTGTTTAGTTCTCATCTTCAGCCGAACGAAAAATATTTTGCTTTACGAGAACTGTTGCATTGTTTAGAAAGAAATTCTCTTTGAACTGTTATTTGGATAAATAAATGGTTTTTGGTCGACTGAGAAATTTGTGTGCGGATGGACATTGCGTATTTCCTTTGTTTATTCCAAGCATAAAGAGGGAAAGTTTGTGGAAAGTTTAGAATTTTATCCGGAAACCCAAATCCTTATGAAGCCAAACATCCGTCAGTCAAAATTCCACAAAATATCATACCACGTGCCATCTTACTATTATTAGTACCTAATTTAATACTCTGTCTAACAAAGACGTAGTATTTACATAATTTGTTAATGGAAATTAGGAACTATACATAGTCCTCGATGTTTTAAGACGAAATGAGACAATGCTTTTAATCTACTAATTACCTAAGGTTGCTTTATTTAATCCGATTAAACTAAACGTTGAACGTGGTTTATCCATTTACATAATGCTCAATTTCTAATTTAAGAAAATTAATGCTTTATCCCTTCCCGAGATTCTTGTAATCTATATGATCAACTATCTATACTAAATCATTGCTTTTCATCTGATAATAAATTGATGATCATTAGATTTTGAATTTAAATATTTTTATCCATTTCCCTTTTTTAGTAGAATGCCATTTATTTCCACATGGATGAACAATTTACTCATCCAGCCATTCACTTTCCCTCCTTTCATAGCTATCTACGGAACCTGGGAATATGATAAGGATAAGTACCCTCGTGGAGTCAGTTATCCAAATAAGCAGTTCCCAGGAAAGCGGAAGTAAGCTTTCTCCACTATCTACGTATATCTCTCTTGTCTACCTCTAGCTGCATATAATTAAGCAATTATACTTGTATAGATATATATACTTATTCCTTTCTTCCTTTTATACTCTTGCAAAATTTTCGGATGGTTGGAGATTTGTTAAAATGGAGCTGGGAAGAAACAAAATTGGTTAAGAAGGGAGAAAGTATTTATGTGGCATGAACTTTGGTCTGTCTTTATTAAGTTTGGGCGAGTAAGTTTGGAATCCCAGCAATCCACACCCACTTGCTCTTCCCTCCCTTTATTTCGAGGTGTTTTGTTTGTTTGTGTGAAGGGAAGCGGAATAAAACTTGAACTAAAGTAATTTCTTCTTCTTCGGTTGGCTGATCGGTGCGGTTTTCATGCCCCAACTTTCTCTTTTGGAACCTTAACCTAATACTCTTTATATTCATTATTTAATTTTGTCATTGTACAAATTTTGTTATTATCATCTGCTAGCTATTTATATGCATGCTTGGGTCAGAGGTTTGCAACTTGGAGAGGATTGTGGATATTTATTGTACTTTTTAATTATCCAGGAAGAAGAGATAAAGGCGTAAGTGCACTACATATACGCCCAATTTCAGCTTCTCTAATGGCTAAATAAATTATTTCCCATCACCAACCTTTTATTGCTTCCATTTAAACTTTAAACATTTTCAGCTCTTGTTTAACACGGCCGCATTTCACAATGACGTGACTACACCCACTACATGCTCAGTAAATAAGTCTTGCAAAACTTTTAAGAACATCCCACAATTATTTATATGTATCTGGGAAAGTATAAGATGCAATTATTTTTGATTGTAGACAAATTGACTTGATACATAAAAGGAAGTTTGTTTGTCTCGTATCATTTGTAGTCAGAGATCACTCGTCGTCCTTATTATATAATTATTAGTCTGCTTCTGGTTACAAAACATGAAAGGATGTAAATTACAGGGAACGAGTATGTAAATACATTATTATTACGATATCCTCTCATATGATATGAATTTTGTGAATGGGAATAATTTATTTGGTTGTGTAATAATGAAACTTTTAAATTACATGACTCGAGGGATTCATTCCACCCACATAAACACATAGCCAAACTATTTCAGGAATTCGGCAAGTTCATGCATTATACAATACATATATTACATATGGGATGGAACTGCATTTGTATCAGTTTTTGAGGAAATTTAATACGACATATTTCCACATCATTGCCCCTCCTTTTTTGGCATTTGCGAGAAAAAAAAACTAAAAGAAATTCATTCATTGGAAAGACATATGTATGTATGTGTTATTTACTTTCACCACCAACAAACTATAAACCCCGTTTCAAGTTGAACACTTTGTTGAGAGAAAAAAAAAAGTCTTTTTGGTGAATGAGTTTGAATGAATAAGAGTTGTGTAATATTTGAAATATTTCTAGTATTGGGATCTATGTGCATGTCGTCACCAACTCTTATTTCTTACGTATGTATGTCTATGAAATTGACAGCCTTCTCTCTCTCATTTCCATCCGCGACTAAAAAGTCGTATCCATTTCCTTCCTAGAGAAAACACTTTACCCTTCAACTGTCACTTTGCTATTTATTGATGACTTCGTACCATGTCACACCACTCAACAAAAAAGAAGAAGAAAAATGTTGCCACCCCACATCTTCTTTCTCTTGTACTTTATTTTTTCCTCGGCTTTTTTGCATCTCATGAGGTATTTTTGTGAGGAACGGTGTGTGAATGCAAAAACAAAAGTTGGTTTGGACATTGTTGTGCTTCGTGTATTTTTATACATATGTTATGTAGATGATGAAAGATTTTTAAAACTTTGCTTTCTCTTTTCTAGTTTAACGGCACGACCTGGCAGCTTCCACCAATTTTATGTGACTTTTACATAGCCATGGATGTGACCTGCTCCACTTCTTCCATCCTTAATTTAGTGGCTATAAGCATTGACAGGTAAGTTTGGGGAATATACTTGAATAGTTTTTTGGTAGAGTTGAATTAAGAATGTGTCACAAGTCTGCTCATAAATAGTGCCAAGGGAGTGTTTTAATGTGCAGTTGGAAGTTTGTTATGTGTGTAATTTTGTGCAAATGTTGTTTGTTTGGCTGTAATTAAATGCATCCTTTGCTCCTTCAGGCAGTTTGAAAAATGAAGGGTACGTGGTAATAAAATGGGATGAAAAAGAGCTTATCAAAGCCATTACACAAGTTGCTGGATAGAGTTGAACTTTGAACTACTAAATGCCAGATGTTGTCCAATTTATTTAGGACTACATTTAGGAGAGAGTCCTGGAGAAAGCAATTACTCCTTGACGTCCCCCAAGAAGAAGAGACTTTGGCGTGATTTGTGCTCTCCTTCGCCCTCAATCTCTCTCACTCCCTCGTCACTTTAATAACTATTCACGCCACGCCGCGTCAACCCTTATTCCATACATATGTATATATAACTTATCCATAAATGGCTATCCATCATCCATTCTCTATTAAAATTTACGTGTTTTATCTCATCACAAAACTGTCCCAATTACGCACATCCTCTTAATATACTTATGTATTTGATTGATTATGCTTATCAAACTATTTTGTCACATTGTATTATAATAATTGATTAGGAAAGATGATGATGACCCATATTATTTTACATGATCATAAAAAATTCAGATTTACGAAATAGGAATGTACATATGCAGTCAAGTTTGCGAAAAAAAGTAAGCAAGCAATAATAAAATGACATCGTGCAGAATTTTAATTTTCCAGTTGATCGCATTTCTGTCCATTTCTATTTGGGTAAGTTTGTCGTTATATTTATTTCCTTGCTTTTTAAAGTAAATATGAAAATTCCCTTTGGAAAAAGATGAAATGGGCGGCTGCTGAGGTGGAGTGCCCCCCTGAGGGAATTGTCTTCCTCCCTGACATTGACTGCACAAAATATTACATTTGTGCCAACGGAGAGCCAACACAACTGACTTGTCCAAATGGATTCTACTTCAACCCACTAATTCACGAATGCGACTTTATAGAAAATGTTCCGGAATGTGTGGAAGGGACACGGCCGACAGAAGGACCACCCATCAGTACCACCCAGGAAATTGTAACGGAGACTGAGCCCCAAGAAGATACCACAACTCAAAGACAAACCCCAATCACGGAGCCACCAGAAGAGACGACCACAAGTCCACCCCCCACAGACACATGTACATCATCATATTCTATTTTAAAACAAGCTCATTTCCTTTATCTTTTTTTCTATTTTTGCATGAATGATGCAAATAGTAAGGGAGTGTGGGCAGACACTTATAGGAAACGTTGGAGCAATCGAATACAAGTTGGGAGAACAGTATTCTAGTCAATTAAGATGTGCTTTTATAATCCGTTCTTTAAATCATTCTGGATTCATCTTTACTCTGGAAGAGCATGGACTTGTCCAAGATCCAAATATTTTGGGAGGAGCAATTAATATTTTTAGCTTTGATCAGAACGGACTTGTGGATATTACCAATTTGTAGGTTAAACATTTATAAAGAAATAGGGAAAGCATCATTCATGCATTTCATAATATATTATGTAGGGGACCTCCAAATCCTTTGAATCAAGCATATGTTGCAGGATCAGTTGCCATTGTTGTATTTCGCAGTCAGGCCTTTCAAGGTCGAGGTTTTCGTTTGACCTTTGAAGGCAATGGGGCGTGGAGACACGATTTTGCCAATTTTGACGATGTAATCATGTCACAAACTCCTGGTTCCTCAAGTTACCCCTTATTTGGAGAAGAGTACAACTACAACAGTTTGTCCTTTTATGTGCTATCCAGTAACCACCAAGAAGTCATCAACAACAGTGAAAGGCTTTTGCTAAATATTCATGATATCGATATTGAGAGATGCATCGAGGGATGCACTTGTGACTTTTTGCAAATCTATGGTTTTTCTGGAAATACTCTGGAGCCCGTCTCCGAACGGTACAATAATATTATTCTACATTGGGCTTTTATTACTTAACTTTTATTCAATTTTTCCTTTAATTACAGAATTTGTGGAACTGGTGAAAGCAGGGAAATATATTTGACAAGAGGAGTTTACATCCTCATGTTTAAAAGCGATCACACAACTAATGGAAGAGGATTTCAGCTAGAATTTGATATTGTTGACCCAATAAAATAAAAGTGGAATAAATAAACATATATTTCATGTAAAAATTGTCTCATTTCCATTACTCTTGAGCACAACATCATTTTTATATGAGAGAGACTTGTGACTTGTGTTGGGATTGAAAAAATGAATGACCATAAAAATGATTTGTTTTTTTTCTGCAGATTCATAGCGGTGACACAACCCATAAAATATGCCAAACACAAGAGCAACACTCGAGTCTGGTTGACCATTGTTTTTGTTTGGGTATTTTCTGGACTTGTGGGGTTGCCGATTGTTCTCGGTCTTAACACGCCATTGGACGATGGGGTAGTTGTTGATTCAGGGGTCTGTGCATTTCACAACTACTACTTTACATTCTTCTCGTCCCTTTGTTCATTTTACATCCCATGTACCATACTTGTCTACCTCTACTACAGAATATTCAAGGTGCGTAAAAATAAAAACATGTACAAAAGTTTATATATGTACAACACCGACTTTGATTGATCAGTCCGTGTTTCCAAATTATGCAACAAGTAAGCATAAATGATTGATGGTTACTAATAAATGTTCAGGTTATTCGAGAGAGAGCCAAAAAAGCTATGGGGCCCAAGAATGCTGCGGGTGGGACTGTGATTGAAAATATAGCTCAAACAAAGAGATTAGCTGAGACGACACTCGGAGGCCCTTCCTCCACCCTTCACATTCCCCCCTCCCCCCAACCCTTGGAAGAAGACAAGGGGACAAACACTGGAAGTGGGAGTCAGGACGAAGAAGAGGAAGATGACAACTTGGACATGGATGACCAAGATGAGGAGGACAACCAAGAAAATCGAGGAGATGAAGAGGAGGACAATTGCGAAATAATTGCTAATAATAGAATAGCATCTGCATTTGTACTTGAGTCTGTACGCTGCGAAGAAAGGTACATTATCATACTTTTAAAACCTAAACAAACATATATATTTTGTATATGAAGGGGAACTTTGGGTACTCGAATGGAACAAAATGGGAACCATGATTCTGGTTATGCAGCCTCAAATATCGAAGAAGGGCCGCACCCTGTCGTTGTCCAAGAACCTTCCCCAGCCAGTCCAAAATTATCTGCTCCAGTTCTGGTAACTTTCTCTTTTCTTTCTCTCTCTCTCTCTCTCTTTAGCTCTAGCCAATCTTTTTTGTAGTGAGGCAAGATTATTAGGCATTTTGCACTTGGGAAAGAATAGTAGAGGAGCAAATAAAAGAAATAAATTGTGTGTAAAATGGAAGAGAAGGATTAAAAGGTCTACTTGACAAAAGCTTTATGACGACTGGACCTGGGATATTTGTAGAGAGGAAAGGGAAATTGATTTCCTTTTATATATTTCTCTCCAAGTCAAGTGGCTTGCTTGACGGCCGTGTCAAGTCTTTCATCATCAAACCAAAGAACGTAGGAATTTATATTTATTTTGGTGTTATTATTTTCCAGGAGCCCATGAAAAGAAACGGACTCCAGAGGATTGAGGGGGACAAGAAGTCTGGGGGGAGTGGTGCTGGGGAAAGCACGGCCAGCAGCAAAAAAGCCACCCCCCTCGCCCCCAGTAGATTCACCATCTGCAAGGCAAACAAACAGAGCAAAGCAAGCAGGAGGAAGAAGGAAAAATCATCAGCAAAAAGAGAAAGGAAAGCTACAAAAACGCTTGCAATTGTTCTTGGTACGTCCATTGTTCTATTCACAGTATTTACACAGATTCTCCGTTTAATAAGATGCGTTTTTAACCAAACTTTCACTTGCAGGTCTCTTTCTCTTGTGCTGGTAACATTTGTCTCATCTTCCCCATTTCTCATATTTATAGACATTTCTGATAACTTTCTTGTCGTGACTCTTTTTAGGTTACCTTTCTTTACCTGTAACATTATGGATGCCATTTGCCAAATGATCAAAGAACATTGTGGTAAGTGATTAATTGTTTAATTAATCATAATGTTTAAGTAATTGTAATTGTTATAATATGTAAATAGGTATTGGGATGACCACTTTTCTTTTGACTACTTGGTTGGGATATGCAAACAGGTAAAATATGATTCAATTAAATATGATTCTGAAAATAAATTCGAGGTTTCTCATATTAATTAATCTTTTATTTTAGCTGTCTCAATCCCATAATTTATACAATTTTCAATCCCGAGTTTAGAAAAGCATTTAAAAAATTGATGGGACTTGGTGCTTAAATTCAGCAACTGAAATACTCTATTAAAAATAATAATAATATAATACTTTATGGATGCTACTTTTATATGCTTAATGATGGATAGTAAAAAACGATGCTACATATGTATTCAAAAGTACAGTTGGCCAATTGCTAATTTGGACGACTGGAGAAAATGAAAAGAGACTTTGGGAAATGTACTATATATTACATATATTCAATTGATGATACGTAAAATACAGAACCTATATTTCCTGACTATTATATTAAACAACATGAAATGAATGGTGCTAAAAAAACAATAAAATTTAAAAAAAAAAAAAAAAAACACTTTTAGAATAGTCATAAAATATAACTGTTGGCCAAAGTCATTATTAGACGCAAATTAGTTGAAACTTTTGAAATCGATTCAAAAAAGATATTTACATCTAATGATGAACCCTGAAAAATATCATTTTTGAGTCTAATTAAAAAAAATATATAATATTATAAAATAATTATTATTACTGGTGTTGAAGATAAAAAGTACCTATTACCTATTTATGTGTGTGATAATTAAAGTGAACTCATTACGAATCATAATTTATGATATGTATATTGTTAAATAAATGAAACAGTGTTATTGTATTTGTAAAATTTTCTTTAGCTCTTTTTATTTCAATCAGCCAATTATTACATAATGAATAAAATGAGGGTAACCTTCACATCAATACTTGATTGCGTAATAATTTAGGAACTGATAAGAGTATATAGTGCTGCAGTAAACTAATTCCAGAGATTACTATTTATTTTTATGCATAATTTATATAATTCGTAACTATCAACTGTAATTTTGGTAAGTGCTTATTTCTGATTTCTAAAGTTGAATCTTAAATTAAAGTTCCATAAGCATACTACGTGGGTCTTCTACTGCTGTCTTTATTTTCTTAAGAAAGGTCACGGCCTCACGTCCGTCAATCAAACGATGATCGTAAGTTAATGCAACATACATCATGGGACGAATTACGACCTGCAACAATAAAATTATATTTAATATTTAAGTTATTTGCAAATAGCTTTTATTTTTTACCTGGCCATTTCTGGCAACGGGTCTTTCGACAATGGCGTGCATTCCTAATATGGCAGACTGAGGAGGATTAATGATTGGTGTTCCATATAAGGATCCAAAAACACCTCCGTTTGAAATAGTAAAGGTTCCTCCATCCATGTCTTCGACCGCTAATTGACCGTCTCTTGCTTTCACCGCGAGGGCATTCATGCCCTTTTCAATGTCCGCATAGCTCATTAAATTTACATTTCTTAGAACTGGGACAACAAGGCCCTAGAAATTTATAATTTATATATTTTAAGGTTTCAATTTCCCAATATATAAATAAAAAAATACATACCTTTGGAGTCGCGACAGCTACTGAGATGTCCACGTAATCCCTGTACAAAATATCCGCCCCATCGATGACTGCGTTAACAACCGGTTGATCCATCAGAGCATAAGCAGATGCTTTAACAAATGGGGACATCAAGCCCAACTTAATGCCATGCTTTTTGACGAAAGTTTCTCCTAATGACTTTCTAAGTTCCATGATGTTACTAAATAAATTTTTTAAAAATGTTAATTTTTCTATAATCTCCATCAATAATAATCAATATAAGTTACCTCATATCAATTTCATTGAATGTTGTCAACATGGCATTTGTATTCTGAGCTTCTTTTAATCGTTGAGCGATTCGCAAGCGCATTCTATTCATTTTGACTCGCTGTTCTGTTCTTGTTCCACTGATTTCTTTGGCAGGATCTGCCGGGGGCACTTTGACTCTGGGCTCCACCATTCCCATTGGAGGAATAGAAGCTACAGGGATGCTTTCCCTTGGAGCAGCTGGTTTTTTGGGTGCTGGAGGAGGAGTGGCCGGCGGCGGTGGTCGAGCGGCTGCGGCAGCTGCTAAAAATAAGATTTTTTTTCGAGGAACATTAACAATTTCTTATCAAGAATAATAAAATAACATTATTTACGTGGTGGTGGAGGAGCGGCTTGCTCTACTTTCGGAGGCGGGGCAGCAGCTTCTTCTTTTTTGGGGGCAGCCGCAGGTGGAGCGTCTCCTAATAATAAATAATTATTATTATGATCAACATAAATTTTATTTCTATAATAATTACCAGTAATTTTCATCTTAAACAGATTCATCCCCGGCTTAACCGTGGTTCCGTCTTCCACGAATCGTTCTTCAATTATACCGTTTGCCGGTGCAGGGATTGGAATAGAAGTCTAAAATAATGCATGATTTTCAGTTATTATTATTGCTATAAACCAATTTGTTTATTATAATGTTACTTTATGTTACCTTATCGGTTTCAATTTCTGCGACCGTTTCATCCGCTGCAACCGCATCCCCAACGGCTTTTTCCCACCTCACATCCCCCTCGGAAATTGACTCAGCAAACGGAGGCACGGTCACAATCCTGCTCTCCTCTTGTCGGACAGCACTGATGTGGAAATATCGAGGCTCCACAAAAGAAACACTTTTGGCAGTTGCTCTTCTAATAATAAAATTCAAAATTTCATGAATAATTACTTCAAGTAAATACAATTTATCATAGACTTACAAATTATTTAGCTTGTTTAGCTTTGCTGGACCCGCAGCCACCAGAGTTCTAAGTTGAGAGTATTGTCGAACATTCCCCCCCATCGACTCCACCCACTGCAAAAGTTAATAGAACAAATTGAGATATTATGAAACAATTGACAATTATTGCCAATACCTTTGCCAAATTTCGACTAGCTCCTCTCATTGGAAATTTCAACATTTTAAAGCTAATTACGACCTAAATCCTTTCCCTGAGTTGTCTTCAAGGAACCCTAATTTTACTAGTTTTAATTTGCGGACCAATTTAGTCCGACTAGAAGTAAGTACTTTTTGCCAATTTTTGCGGTGAGTGCCGAATGAAGATTCATGTGAGCTGAGACTTGTTCAATGCCCAATGAATGTGGCTAAAAATATCTGAGGAGGGGCCGAGACCGCGGCGTTGTCAACACACATGAGACATCATGACATTAATTGACCAAAAATTAGAAAAATTGTTGGAAATTAAAGGCCGGCATTTAGTGGGTGTGGTTGGACGTCCCATCCATTTGCTCACGTGACAACAAAGTTGGCGTACCCGCATCCGAATCGGAACAAATGAAAGAGCGTCATGAAAAAGTACTATTATTTCAATAATTTACTGACTAACAATTTATTATATTTCGGTTGCACATATCACTACTGTGCATACATAATAAGTTGCACAAATAGCACGTATCATAAATCATAATAGCATGATAAAACGACGTAGAACAAAAATTATTATAAATGAGACTGTAGATTAAATTGAACAAAATTGCAAAATTAAATATATAAAAAAAATTAAATATATTTTTCGTAGTTGATTCGCAATAATAAATTTAAGATTCTAGATCATAGACAAACAGCATTTCATTTTTTCCTAGCCCAACTTCAATAAATGTTGGTGGGTTTGGATTTTCATCTGACATTTTGCAGGGAAGGTTTCTCTTTGGAAAATTGGTCGCGATATCAAATTCGTTGGGAGCATCTTTGTGGCTAAACACGAATTGGTGCAGGAGCTATATAAATAAATTATAGTTGTTTATAAAATTCATAAAGCATAGATCATAGAAAAATTCTGAATTAATTTCACTTACCGATAGTGAATCTGTTTTTAAAAATCTTCGTTCTAATCTAGTACCATTGGGAAGTTTAATGACTGTACGAATTGACTCTGGATGATCCAACGGAGGTTCGGGTCTTAAATTTTCTGCCGCAAGCTTTCTTTGTTCCTTGATAAGCTAATTTAAAAAAAATAAATAGGTTACATATACATATCTAAAAGTGTTTATTAATAACGTAAAATATAAATGTATAATTACCTCAATGCGTTGAATTTCTTGCTCGATTTTAAGTTGCTTTTCAAGTTCTTCCTCTTGTTTTCGTCTCAACTCTTCTTGGCGTCGTTTCTCTTTTTCTTGATCGGCTTTCAAAGATTCCATATATGCCTCATCTTGTTGCTGACGAAGAGTTTGGGTCAAAGTTCTTTCGTATCGATCTTGACGTGCCGCGACCAAAAATACTTCGTTATCAGCCACTCCTTGATGAAGTCTAGTTACAACAGCAGCAGGGTCTGTCTCCCCTTCAATTCTGCAATATATTTTTGTGTTTAGCATTTTAGCAAAAATAAAACATGAAATACATTCATTTTACAAGTTATACCTTTTGACAATTGTCATCCGATTGTTTTTCAACACAATTAAAGCCAAAAATGGATAAGTATTTTCTTTGAGTGCCTGTGAAGTTTTATAACCTTCTGGTTTTGACACTGAACATGCCCAAAACAACATATTTTCCCGAACAATGTCACAAAAATCTTGATTGCTCATTACATTCGTACAAAAAGCCTCGGTGTCGGCATGATCATCACAGTGAAGGTAGATAAGCAGGAATTGGAGTTCTTTTTTGGCATCCGCAATTGCTTGTCCATAACTTCCTTGGTAGAAGACTGGATGTTCTGATCCAAATCTTGTTTCATATTCACCAATAAATTCGACAACATCTTGAACAGGATTGGTTATGGCTGCAAGAAATAAATACTAGCAAATTTTCCATCAAAAAATAAAAAACTTACCATTGCGTGGATCTGCTCTAATGAACCTTAGTCCAAATCCAATGAAATCCCAAACAAACTGAAACACCATTTCCATCGGCCGTGTAATAATTGCCCACACCCATCCGAAAAATCCCCCACCCCCCGCAGCAGCACCATTTCTCCCAGCAGCAGCAGCATGATGATTGCGACTGACTTGATTTTGATTGTTTGACGACGAGGCTGCGGCCCCCGGATCTTCATTTAAAGGGGGCGGAGAGGCCTGTTGCCGTTCGTTAACTTGTGCTTGTGCTCGTTCCTGATTCTCTAGATTTAAATGACTAGAAATTGCAGCCAAGAGATCCCAATCGTGCTGTTCTAAAATCCGTCGGGATTCTTCCATATCTTCCATCCCCGACACGGCCTAAATTAAAGTAGTATCCAAATGGTTATTAATAAAGCTGTGAGTGTTAATTTTAATAAACTACTTGAAACTCTAGAATCAGATCCATTACTCCATCTTCCCCATCACTTTCATCCACGTTGTTTTCCTCGGGGGGAATGTTGACATTGTTGACGTTATTCGCCATACTATTGAAACAATTTTACAAAAATTAAACAAAAAATTGCGTCCGATCCTTTAAAACAGTTTATTTTCTCTCGGTTTCAAAAAATTAAAATCTCTAGATTCAGTCATTTATATTTATTTAAGCTTTCCGCGGAATCAAACGTTAGGGATGAGATAGATGACGTACGTGGCAGTTTCAGGAATTTTAAACTAGGATTTGCGGATTTCCAGATTTTGAACAACTTTTTGACATTTTTCGGTAAGGTTTGGTTAGTTTACAGTTTACAGGGCTTGTTATTAAACTTTAATTAATTTGTTTTTGTATTTAAATACTAGGAAGGATTATGAGGTTGTATGGACTGAGTTTGTTGGGGGTGGCGTTATTTGCCCCCTTTGTGACCTCTCTCATGTTTCACCTCCAGCCAAATGGTCAGAAATGTCTGAGGGAAGAAGTCCACAAAGACGTCCTTGTCTCAGGGGACTATGAAATTAGCGAAGTGCCAGGACAAACGGTGGACCTTCATGTTGTGGATTCAAAGGGCGGCTTCTTATCCAAGAAAGATCACGCGGAAAAGGGACGCTTCACGTTCACCACGGACGAGTATGAGGTCTATGAAATCTGCTTCACCTCCAAAGTTCCACATGGTCAACATGGATTTCCACAAGAAGTCTACGTTAGTACAAAACATGGAGCAGAAGCCAAAAGCTATGAAGGGGTACTAAAATCTTCAACAAAGATTTTACTGATTTCAGTTTAAAAATCTTGTAATTTTTTTTTATTCCAGTTTGATGAAGCTGCAAAATTAAAACCTTTAGAATTAGAATTGAAGAGATTGGAAGATTTGTCGCAGTCAATTGTTGAAGACTTTAGTTACATGAAGGCTCGGGAAGAAGAGATGCGAGATACTAACGAATCAACCAATTCTAGAGTCCTTTACTTTTCAATCTTTTCCATGCTATGTCTTTTGGGGCTGGCAACTTGGCAGGTGTTATATTTGAGACAGTACTTTAAACAGAAGAAACTTATCGAGTAGTAGTATTAGTCCATTGACCAACTTCAAAATTGCTATATTTAATTTAATTAGATGGATGTATTGTAAAATTCAAAATTCTCAAATTGTTTGTACGAATGTATGTATGCAAGGCTGTTTTTATGCAAAAAAAACTTTGTAACAAAAAACAAAACTCAATGTGAAATAAACATACAATTTATTATATACTAAATTAAACTTGTATTGCTGCGACGAATACTCATATTATATTAAATATTATTATTATTATTTGGATTATCACAACCTTTGTTTTTTTCGGTAGGTCACATAAAAATTGTTAATCAACAATATCCGCATGGAATGGTTTTAAAAGACTTGACTAGTAGTAATTAATAGAATATTTAAATGTTATTTTAAAAGAATGACGTTGTGGAAGCTGATGATGTTGCTTGTGGAAATGATAAAGTTTTCGATGTCATATACGAAAGGTCAGGTATTCTAAGAAGAATTTGCTCCGCTTCTTTACTAACAGGCTTTGTGTTTAAAGTTGTTGGCTGAAGAATTGGAGTTTCCACCATGCTAGCTGCAAACCGTGGAACCTCAATTGCACCCCACTTTTCAGTATACACCTAGTTGGAAAAATTAAATAATTAGTCGATAGTATTTATTATTTACTTATAATTTACTTACAATTGTAGTGGTGTCAATGTTGAGACTGCTATAAAACTTTTGTTGATACGAACTATTGAGCCATTTATGAAGTAAAGCTCGACTGTCTTCAAAATCCAAAGTGTGTTTCCACAATGAATCTTTGGATTCGGTTAATTCTTTTTCTAATACCCCAAAATTGTGATTTTCTAATTCTGCTTCTTCCACTTTTGGAATCATTGTTTTAATTAAAGAATCAAATTTCGATTCTAAAGCTGCGGTGAAATCTGCCGACATTCTTGGTGCCTGTTGTTGGAAATTATTTATGGAGCTGGAGGATGGGACCGAGGACGAAGCTTCTTTAAAATCTTGGAAATCTGCAAAATCATTATCCTCTTCTTCACTTTTTAGACTTTTTATAGTCGTCGTAGATGCCTCAGCTTCTTGAATATCTTTTGTGTTATTAGTTGATTGAAAGTTGCAATTTGAAGAAAAGTCTCCAAAATCATCATCCTCTTCTTCCTCTGGTTCATTTACATGTTTAAAGTTTTCAATTTCTGGTGTTTCAGTTGTTTCTACATTATGCAGGGAAGAAGGAGATGAAAACTCTTGAAAATCTTCATCATTATTATCTAAAACGGCTTCTATTTCATCTTCTTGGCTTGCGTCACAATTTGACAATATTTCTTCGACTGCCTCCTCGTCCTCCTCGCTCTTTGCTAACTCGTCATTTTCAACGGTAACATCCTGGATTTCTGTTTGAGTCGCATCTTGAAAATCGTCAAAGTCCTCATCATCCAAATTATCATCTTGATCTTCTTTGGTAGGAGTCAGATGACCATTTTGAACAGCTTCTGGTAGACTTTCTTCAGACAACGGAGAGGATTCTAAATTACTCTTTGGTTCTTTTCTTGGCGTGGAAAATGGGGAAGCCTCGGCTGATCAATAAACATAAATATAATAACTACCACAAAATTACAAATTACTTTAGATTTGTTGGTTTTACCACTTGTTTGGAGGTCTAATTTGAGTCCCCCAGCCCCAAAGCCCTCACTGTCCTCTTCCTCAGAGCTGGACTCCAAGGGAGGAGGCTCGTTGGAAATTATGGAAGGAAACGACATCGACATAATCCAAATATTCCAAATACCTTCTTAAAATAAAACAAATTAATTACAACTTTTACTTTTTCGACCTTCAAAATTTGAAATTAAAGTGTAAAGGAAAACTTACCAACGAGAGCTGCTTGATGTTAATTACAATTAATACTGTTTGGCAGGTAACGAGTCAACACTTATCATCCATCCCTCAATTTCCATAAAGTATTTCAATTTCGAAATACCAAGTAGAAATTTGCTACTCCGCTTGAATTCTCACTTTGCCCCATTCCAAAGTTTCCAAACGTTTCATGAAAATAAAATCGTTTGTTTTGTTCCTACATCGCATCGTCAAATCGCCATTACAATTTGATTTCTGCTAATTTTATTAATTAGTAGAGCAAACAACTTGAGGTAAGCTCTATTTTCTTATCTCCTCTACAACTTTGCTAATTGCTGAGTTTTCCTAATTTCAAATCGTGGCTGAAATTCAAACGTTTTTTTTTCTTTTAAAAAACTTTATCCACTTCCAAATAATCCCAATTTCATATTCCAATTATGAACAATCCATGACCAATTTTGAAATCATTTGGTTTTGAACATTTTTTTTATTTATTTTGGCAAGGCTCAAACTCTTTTTTCTCCAAACCATAAATAGAGCCATTGGAGTTGAATTGCAAATCGGTAGCACTTTCGGCTGTCTGATTTTTTCGGCTGTCTGATTTTCACCTTTCATGCAAAAAAAAAACTTTCTCCAAAAAGTGAGATCTTTATTTAAAAAATGCAAAAAATATCGCTCCTGGTTGGATTTGAACCAACAGCCTTTCGGTTAACAGCCGAACGCGCTAACCGATTGCGCCACAAGAGC
>JAQIXN010000672.1:0-31405 GCA_034698145.1 Proisotoma minuta
ATTAAAAATATAGTAGTTGTTGGACGGAGGTTGAGGAAAGACTGCTTCAAGCTGAACTTCAACTTGAGAAAGATTCACTGCTGCATAGGTAGTGGGATGTTTTATCCACAGGTACATAGGTAAGTTACTCCAACAATTGCCTACCTGATTTCTAGTTAATGTTTTACCTTCTAAGCAACTTCTCAATATGTGATAAGACACAAGCGTTGCTTGATTTTGGATTGTGTTTGTTGTTTTACTTGCTATATGTTGAACTTGCATTGTAAACTAAGGAAGGAAGAAGCTTAAATTGTCGTTGTAGCCTTTAAAATTAATATATCTCTGAATAAACATAAAATATTTGCACCGTTTCATTGGAAGGATGGGGCATATGGCCAACACCTCAATCCATTTTTCACTATGAAATGAGTGTTTAAATTCAAGAACAACTTAATAGACAAAACTAAACAGTCAAAAATCGTAAAATTATGTTAAAAAAGGTTCTTAGAAATAAACTCTTAAATAGATGTAATAGCGTAGCGAAGAATTTAGCTTAATTGTGCTTAGCTTAATGTGACAAATTGAGATTTTTTGACCGTTGAACCTTTTATTAGATCAAAATTTTATTTGCTTTCTCATCTTTCGAATAAGACCTTATTTAAAATGATATTTTTCGTAATATATAGGAACATGTCTCTGGGACGAAGACAATGTTCGACGATGTTCATTTTCAAACTTTACCTTTATTTTGACCTAGTTGAGATTTGTAAAAAGTTTCATTCGATTTTGATGCTTTGGTCAAAAGTTATCGTGCTGATGGACGGACAATGCGATCATAGATATAATGTAGCTCTTTTACATAATAAAGTATGTATACTTTGATGAGGATGCAAAAACACTAAAGCTATGTCAAATAAATAAATGTATAAGAGAAATAGGAAGTAAGATGATACAATTGGATATTGAAGGTATGAATAATAGTACTTCTATGGAGCACTATTGTAAAATCAGAACTCACATTAGACAAGAAAATTTCCTCAATCTCGATTTATCTTGGAGCATGGTACGTTTAATTGTCCAATGCCGAGCTAACATGTCTCAATTTACATGCTGCAACTCAACAACTAAATTAGCTTCTCTATTGAATTTTTATGATGCATCAATTGACCCTAATTGTAATCAATGTAACCTAGCTGAAAACGAAGATATGTTTCATGTTATGTTCAAATGTCCCCAATACATAAATGTAAGATCAAAACACTTAGCTAAATATGGAACGCCTACAACTCCTAAAAATTACTCTATGTTCTTTAAGGATTTAAATAATGGAAAAATATTGGATGTATATCTATTTTTTAAAGCGATTTCAGATCTAAGGGTAATTAGCTTTTAAGGTTTTATATTATGCTAGACTAATTATTATAATAAAACATTTTGTAAAATAATTAAGAATGTGATTGTAAAGGCCGCCGCCATATCAATCTGGAAATAAATATCTATCTATCTATCTATCTAATAAAGTATGTATATACGATTTAATTCTTGCAATTAATTTTAGATTTATTAGTGGGCAAAAATTGATCACCCTGAATTTTATCAACAGTATTTTTTTTAGATTAAATGGAAAGTTTCTAGATTGATAAATAAATAAATGAACTACCCCGAAAGTTTAATTGCACTCTTTTCACCTTTAGACTCTTGTATTGTATCAGAATTTTTGACTCAGCTCAGAGATTATAACATGAAATATCCCTGATCAATAATGAGATGTGACATTTTTGAAAAAAATCACCAAGTTAAGGACAACCTAACAGATATGCAATTATTGTATAAAGTTACTTCCATGTGATATTTTATCAAAAGTTTAATAGGCTTTTAATGCTTGAGCATGAAGGAAATAGAAGCCTTGTAAAGAAAAAATGTTTTTCAATCGTTAAAATTGAAACATTTTTTATTAATTTAAAAAAATCCATTTGTTCATTTGTGCGTGTCACTTTCATTTGATTTTAAAGTAATATTTAATCTTTTTAAAAGAACGGGGAATAAATATCATGGCCGTTTAATAATTTAACGACAGGACAGCTTAATCGTTTCTTAATTTAGTTTCAAGTTAAATTAAAAAATTTTTTCAACGGAAATAAAGTGTAGTATTTATACTTTGCAGATTAGCTTTATTTACTTGATGCAAACAAAAATTAATTTTACCAACAAATTAGAATATTTTCATGAAATTTCATGTAAAGTAAGTTTTGCTACCAGTATCTTTGTTCGTAAATGCAAAGTAAAAGGTTGCGTTTACAACAGCAAGAGATCGTTGCCTGCAACTTTATTTGTGTTGTGCTTAATTTATCTCACATCTTTTCATATTTCATATCTTTTGAAATACTAATAAGAAAGCTAATTGAGCCAAATCTTGCTTGATCACGGCAATGAAAGGACGCAATTAGAGATCTCTTAGGGATGAATCTCGAGTAAAATGATATTTGTTTTAGGCAGAAGTAGAAGAGCAAACACTTTCCCCATTTTATCTGTTCAGTGAAGAGGTCTCCAAAACATCCGCAATCTAAATCCGTCTCAAAAAGTTTTGCTTTGAAATCAACACCATCACTTGTGTCCATGTCTGTCCAGTTTATTAATTTTGTTAGCAGGACAAACAAAGAGAGCAAATGTCCAAAAGGACGCGTTGAATTTCGGCCACAAGATAAGGTGACACACCAAGGATTATTTTGTCAGTTTCTATCGGATGACAAAGCCTTGATCCCATATATAACTAGGCTTTAGAAATTTGAGCAAAGTTCTTTTATTACTTTATCTCTGTGTCAAGCTTCCCATCATCTATATTTTTTTCAATCAAGTTTTTCTTCTTCCAGTCCAATAAATAAAAGTAGTGGATAGAGTACAAATAAAATTAGTCAGGAGTTCACAAAAGATTTTGATTTCTTTCCCTTGATGTTGAAGCAATTTTAGTGCCAAAGGCTTACATCCCTCTAATTTTTCATCCACTTCCAATGGAGTATTATGAAAGTAATAAAAAAGACGGATATGATGACAATCCTTTGGAATTTGCTACAATGTGTAAGTAGAACCATTGATCTTTGACTAGAAACTTCTTATCTTTAGTGACATCAAAGTAAAATATTTTTACTCTTTGGAGAAAACTATTGATGAAACGATTTGTCAGTTATGGGTTACAAGTTATAATTTAAACATTTGTTGAAGAATGAAGGATGCTCAAGAACGTTCTTGATTACATAATTAGCCTTTTATGTATCATTTGTAGCCAAAAGTCAATTGTTGTGAGATTTATTTACCTTATTCTTCACTAACTATGTATGTAATCAACGGTAAATATACATATTTATATTAAGCTTTTACTTAGAAAAATACTGTGAAACTGTGAATATTTTATTTGTAGCAAAGCTGAAATTAACAAGGCTTTCTACGAGAAAGGGGAAGGAGGAAAGGGAAAGTCACACGCCGTAAAGAAGGTAGTTGGGCTAATTAATACCACTAAAACCTTCTGGATTAGCCAGTTTCTCCAGAATGGCTGCATTAGACATCGTTGAGTGACTCTCAGAAATTAGTGGTGGCTGGAAAATTAGGGAAATCTATCTCTCTTGCTACTGTTTACACAATACTGGTGAAAGTCAGGTAAAGTAGCCCAACATGCATGTACATTGATACTCGAGAGCGGCGGCATAATTGACAATAAGTTTCCTGTCCCAATTTATGGTTCCACTTTGTTTCCCTTCTTGACAATATTATTGGGGAGTTGCCTTAAAACAAAATAAAATGATAATGGGATAAGCAGCCTTAACATTATTTACAGCAGGCGGAGAAAACAAAAGAAGCATTAGCCACTTTCTCTCTCCCATGCAGATCCTTCATCCATAAACAAGAATTGTTCACTTCCCCCAAAAAGTGTCCTCTTCTACAACTTTATTATTTGATTTGTTCTCTAACAAAAGCTTGCATAACTTTTCCTCAATAATGGAAAAGTTATCTTCAATCCCTCAACCATAACACAATTTGTTAAAATTTAAACTTTTTTCACTTTTCTTAAGCACATTTTCAAATATCTATGTTTGACAAATATATGTACATGCATACGTTACTACCAACGCAGAGAGGATGGTAAAGCATGCTATGCGAGTGATTTGGTAAAAATAAAAGCAAAGAAAACACTTCCGGCAAATCGCCACAAAGGGTCCGCAATCGTGGGATGGTGAAAAGGCAGTTGGTATAATAATTTTTGACAAAAAGGGGGAAGTGGTGGGGGGAATGAAAGAAAGCAGTGCTTTGCAGTGGATTTCAACATTTGGTTCGACTGGATCAGCTCCCTTCTTCTTCTTGTTGTTGTTGAAGTGATTGTTGCGAAAGGAGAAAGTTTTGGCTGACAAGAATATCTTTGTTATGCAACGCACCATCTCTTCCTTCTCTCTTTTCTGACTGCTGACGGAAGAACATCACTTTCTGTTTGTGAATTGCCCCACTATACAAATATATCTCATTTGGGAGTATGTGTAAGAAGTCCATCTTGGCTTCCTCTGAAATGGAATGGAACTTGCCTCAATTCTAGAAGTGGTTTAATCAATAAAAACAAGATGAAATGCGGTATATGTCAGTCTCAGTTGAATAGTAATAAGAAAAAGAGGAAGCCCACTTCAGCCCCTCTTTACCTTGTTCATTTAATTTTCTCTAAAAGCACACGTTTAATTATGTTTGTGATCTCTCTGCTTACCTGCAGCTAGCTTGTTTTATCTTTTCCACCTCAACCACACAAGCCGGGCTTGCTATCCAAGTTTGATACACATAAAACCATCCCTTTGGCTCTTATTCTTGGGCCACAACTTTTATTCCGCCGTTTGCATAAATTCAGCAAAAGTCATCCACGTTCCCTTTCATGTCTCTATACTTTCATCGCCCCATTCAACTAACAACACTTTAATAATTGATTAGCCTTAACTCGCAATAAATACAGGTAACAGCATAATGTACAAATGCTCACAGAATTTACCATAAAAATGCTACCAAATATTGGCCAATAACTTATACAAAATTACAGCAACAGAAAAAATCTAATGCATAATATATTATACACACCTTTGTATGTACACGCTTAAAAATGTTTGGTGAAAAAGAAGAATGACGCATAAAATAACATTTAAATTTCCGTTTCAACTTTTTCGTTTGATACGTCAAAGGAGATCAAATACATTTTGGTTTCTGTTTTCTGTATTATATAAATATAATAATATGTATTTATATCTTGCGAGTGGTGACGCAAAGTGAGATGATGAAAGTAGTGCTTTGGTTGATGGCATAAATTTAGAAAGTCAATTGAATTTGAATTGGTAAAGTTTGGATGCTTTTACACCAGGAAAATGTATCGGTTTCCTACTAAAATATGCTTATTTAATTTAATCCTTTTGACATCCCGAATATTGAATACACTGGTTTTGGTTTAGGAGTTGTTGAGTATTCTGTTTGCTTCCGTTTAAGTGTTTGCTTTGCCAACTCCAGTCTCCTGTTCCAGGTTGAAGACAAACTTTAGTTTCCGATTTGTGGTTTGGTTGTTTAGAGGCACAAAGAAGAGTATCACATCGGCAAGCACCAGGTTGAGCTGACTAGTTATTAAATAATTAAACATCACCGCAGAGATTAAACCTTTAAATTTTATATGGACTGGTTCCAGCTTCACTCCTTCAATGTCACTCTGCGGCCACAAACAAACAACGCGACATTCGCCAAAGAATCGCTTTCCCTTCTTTATGTGTATAGTACCTGTGAAAACAGCTTTCACAGTAACAGTAGACGTGACATTTTGAAAATAAGCAAGGTTATATATGTACACCATAATTTTATTAAGGGTGATTTATGTATGAATTACATTTCCATCACATTTATTGAATCATTGTCGCCTTTCCATGTCCAGCCATTTTCCATCCACAATTACTATTTTACATTATTGCCACAAACTTTGTGAGAAGAGAACAGGATGATGCATTGCAAATATTTGCCTTTCAATAATTTACACACACGAGCCTGAGCTTGCGTTAAAATTGTGTTTTGAAGCCTCGGAATACCAAACTTTCCCAGAGTGAAAGTCTTGGTTGGATAATGATGGAGACACAAAAACCAAGAGCAAGAGTTTATACGAAATTATTATTGCTTTCATTTCATGATTATTCCATCAACTTCCTTTTCCGTCTTGTAAAGTAAATTCATTTGCTCCTTTTGAATGGATGGTGGTAAGATTCGTCAGTATTTTACTTTCATTTCATCTACCTTATATAAATGGGTACAAAGGTACATTACAAAATGTTGGCATCACATTTGAAATGTTTAAATATGCAAATGCACAGTTGAGAGATCACAAAGGGTACACAACATTCACTTGAATTCAACCTGCTACAAACCTGAGGAGTTGCTAAAAGCTGTTATGTTAGCATTTGGATGAAATGAGCAAGAGTAAAGAGGCAAATGAGATCCAGACTGAATATCTCAAATATCTTGAAGAAGACGAAGACAAAATTAAATTGAATTCATTTCTTTCGGGATATTTTAAATTCCCTCTCTTCATTTTCTTCCTTTGCTTAACCAAACCAAGCAATGCTCAGGATTCAAGATGAAGATGAAAAAGAAGCACCATCAAAAGAGAACAGAGTTAAAGGCTTTAAAGTAGTTTAAAGAAACAGGATGGATATCGTTTATATGAGTAATCCTACAAGAAGAGATAAAATAAAAGTTTCCAGCTCATTTAAATTTTAAGTACAAATAAACAAAAAGAAAGATTTGAATTTCAGAGAAGAGTAAATCAAAGCAACAGCTTGAGTTTGACTTAATTGTTTTCCAATCGCTTGTTTTATATATCTTATCTATGTAATAGTATAAGCAAAAAAATCAAGAGAACCTTCTTTCATTTATTGTATGTCTCAATATGGCTATAATGCGAATCCAATTGAAGAAATATAATTGAAATAGAATTGATTGGGAATGTTTAAGTGAGTAAACAACAAAATGCAATAAAAGAAGCCCATCAGCAAATAACCTGACGACGAAGGTGTGCTCAAATTCTTTTATTCAGTTCCTCTGTCAATATGCAAAGAGTAGTTGTATTTTAGCAAAACGAAACTTTGTATCCTTTTACTCGTAAATAAGAAATTTTAATTTTCTCGCTACAATTAAACTCGTCAAGAAATAGGAGACAAAGGAAAGTACAAAATGAGTAGTCTCATTTTATTTGCCTATATTTCTTTGTTGACTATATGAAATTGGATTGAAAAAACCTTTGGGCTATTTACTTGATGAAAATATTTTTCGGTCATTCACTGTTCACTGTAGGCTTGTCATATTTTAATCTCAACTACTTTTCCAATTTAGAACTAATGAACAAATTGTTTAGAGTGTTTCTATTTTTCATTTCGTTATCTATGATGATATATATATTAATTTCATATATTTATTAATATCATAAAACAAAACAACATTACAAGAAACATGCATATCAAAATTATCTCTGGCTCTTTCCTTATTAAGTATTATGAGACATGTGGAACAATTTAGATGGTGCAGCATATAATAATAATTAGGAATTTTGAATGAATGACTGGTGTTGTTTAGCATTCGTAAATAAGTTTTGTCTGAAGCATATTTATTCTTAGTACAAACTGAAACTGCTTCCAAGAGAGTAAATTTTATGATGTCTACCAAAGGGACCAAAACGAAGCAAACAATTTCATCCCTTCCTTGACTCACTCCAGCCGAGTGGATAAGGGAAGAGATATGGAACGGTTGATGGCCAACAGAAGAACAAATGCAGATAACTGGAGGTGGAAAAAGGTATCAGTTTATGTTGTTTTCGTGGTCTCACTATTTGCTTCAATTTACTGCGGAAGACGTAAATTGTGTGAGTAAGCAGTTGAGTAGTATTTTAGCACGACCTAACCTCTGTTCCTTTGCTGGGGAAAGGGCTTTATTTCACTTCATTCGCATCACTTGTTCAGTGATGTAGGATCTATTTGTATCCCTCGCTTTATTTTAGAAAGGATACAACGGAATTTATTCAATGGCACTTCTTATAGCCACTTAGCTCTTAACTAACAAGCAACATTTCTACATAGATACATTGTTTTTCATTCGTATGTATATAAGTAAATAGCTAAAATGTGGAGGTATGTGTTTGATGTTATTTCACTCCCAGGCAGCAAACAAAAACTCTTGATCTATTTTATCTTGGTCTGACATTGTATCTTCTGGACGAGACTTATTATTGCCTTCTTCCATGGCTCAAATATACAAAAATTCTCACTTCAAGTAAAGTGCATAATACAAAGTAGCTCTGATTTCGGTCACGTACGTTTGCGGGACAAGTAGTAGACTTTTCCCACCCAAATCCCAAATCTTTTTCTAATACTTTTTTCTGTCTCAGATAAGGTAAGGTTTGGCTTATGGGTTTGGAAATGCGACAGATTTATTGAGGTTTAAGCCAATAACCTTGCCATTTAGTTGACAATTTAAGATTTATTTTTTAAGAATGTGAATATTTTTGCTGTCTTTCTCAAAAATCCCAAGAGTGGACAGTTGAGAAGATGTGTTTAAAGAAGAGGTTATCCATGATAAGAGAACATGAAGAGGTAGAAAGCAAAGGATGAGTGGCATAAAAGGCCACTTGCCACTCTCATCCAAGTTTTGTCGGAAACATGCATTGAGCCAAAGCTTGTGTAGTAGGGCTTTGTGGCAGAAGGCAGGGGTGAGAAGAGAGAGAGAGTTGGTAGGAGAGGACTGTGGAGATCTGCTCCAGAGATCATCTTTACGTGGTCTGGGTTAGACGTGTCCTCTCCCTCCTCCGCTTTGATCTCCTTAGTTTGCTAGTGGTAGGGAAAGTAGTGATAGATACGTAGCCATTAGTGCCTTAGCCCATCTCTTCACACATTTTTACCCCTTAAAGAGAAAGCACCACACAAACAAGCACCTAGAGTGAGTTTAAATTCCCTAAATTATTTAAGCAGACGGAGAAAGTAAACTGCTTCTCATCTTGACTTTCACCTCAAAATTGCTTCCCATCCCATGCAAAATTTGTCCGTCCATTAGAGTAGTTTGCACCTAAAAATAGAAAAAATGACACTCGAAGGAAAGCTTTCCATTCTCCAGAGTACAGTTGACCAACTGTTTGAGCTGGTCAAGGAGAAACAGAACAGTGAAAGTGATTTGATGAAAGAGGACAAAGTAGTTGTTGACTATTTCACTCAGCCCATCCGAAGTCCCCAGGCAGAAATTCGTTGTTTAGAATTGTGGAAATCCGTAGTGGCCGAGTGCTTGGGGACATTGTGTTATGTCTTTTTCGTCTGTGGAGTGTCTATACCTTGGACAGGTAATGGATAGTTAAAAAAAATAGAGCTATAGTAAGCAAAAAAGTGCTTTGGCTCATTATCCCTGGATATTTGGGTAATTGTAATTTGTTTTCTCCGTAGGTCACTTTCCCCCATTTCTCAGCATCGCGTTTGCCTCTGCGTTGGCTTATGGAGCCCTGACGTACCGAGTATTTCCTGGATCTCATCTCAATCCTGCTTTCACTCTGGCGTTGGCCTCCATCAAGTGCATAAGTCCACTGAGATCCATCTTATTCCTTACTGCTCAAAGCGGCGGTGCCATTGCTGGATCAGCGGTTCTATTTGGGTAAGTAAAGTATCTCTACTTTTTATGTCACTTTCTGTATCACTTCCAACTTCTCACACTCTGCTCAGTCAGAGTCAGCCAACTTGCTACATAATGTGATGGAGTATCTGTCTCTTGAGTAAATTCCCTAGCAAAAGTAAGTGAGGAATGCTAATCTAAAGTGAGTAGCTTTGAGACGTGGGACGAAACAAAGCAACACAATTTTGGAGATCATTAGAAGCCCCATACTTTGCGAAACTATCACATATTTTACAAACTTGGCTTGAGCCACCACTACATAGGAATGACTGCTATGTTGCACCCAAATTGCCAACTTTAGCACAAACTTGTCTGTGGCTGAAAATATTTCGGTTTCAAAAAGTAAGCAAAAGAGTCCCTCGTCAACTACCACAACTTTTCTAATAATATTACATTAAAGTCTAACTCAACATGACTTAGGGAACCATTTATGAGAGATTTTCTCATTCTAAGGAAATCCATCCACGGTTTGCATCCGAGAAATAAAAGAGCAACGGAATAGATTATTGTGGTTAAGGTTTTGGCTTTGCTCTTTATGGTGAGAGAAGGAAGAACAAACGGTTCAGTTACGACTAAGATGCGGTTTCAGCTAATGCTCCTTTTCTGAGGTTGGGTGTCAGACCAGTTGCAGTTAGTTGCCAATTTAGACAGACACTTAGCCAGGATTACAAGGGTTTAGTGTTACTCTTCTTAACTTGGCTGTCTTGCATAATTCTAGATCAAAGTTCACTTCATATTGCTTCATATTGCACACACAAGCAGAGAAATTCTAAAATATATATAACCTTTCTTGTCTCATATATTTTGTTGCGAGTCATGTTTTTCAAATTGAATTAGTGGCTCCATTAGCTTGAATCGCTTTCTCCATTTAGCCAAGTACGTTGATGACAAATGATCCTTTGGAAAGAGTGTTAAAGGTATACTGTATATTTTGTTAATGTAGATTTTAGAAAAAAGCTCAAATCATTTTGGAATAAAATTAGCATCATACATACATACATATATTATTATATACGATATAATTATAAGTTAAGAAAATGACAACTGTTAGGGATAAATTAAATAAATGCCTGTTGATTTGACTTGGGTTTCCTGCCAAAATATACATTTTTAAACAAAACAGTTTTTTGTTCGTTAGCATATTTATATCCAATACACATATACTAGTGTGTGTATTTATGACATATATTCCAGTTGATGTATTTTCTCATCAGTAACTTTGAGCGAGACCAAGAGATGTTCAATCCATTACGAAAATTGGAAAGCTATAGTAGCAGTTAAAGTCATGCAGGTAGGGAAAACATTGAGAAAGCTCAAGAGAGATGATCAAAAGTGAGTGAAGAGAGAAATGATATCTTGACATTCAACATTATCTTAAAGTCACTTCAAAACTGATCGTCTTCCCTCCTTATATATGTACAGTATTTGTGGATATGTGGATATTAATTTGGCCCATTATGAATGGGGACGATGCGGAGCACCTGCCACTTTCCACAATATATTATATAGCCCTTGTCTGTGGACGGCTGTGTCTTTCATCACAAAACATCTTGCCTGCCTGTAGATTCACTTCTGTAGAGGAATGCCCATCTGTCAGCCAACCCGTACCTAAGTATATACTGCGTACCCTTGGGTCACTCGACCTATTCATCCTTCTGTATAAAACGCAGCTTTGTAACCAACTGATCATAACCAAACTCACAGCCTTCTGCCAGATGTTAATTTGAAATACATCTTGATGCTCAACTGGTAAACTGCTTTTAGCCAGATGTACATTCATATTTCTTCCAGATTTGTTAAAAAAACTATGTCGAATTTAAATTTTAAAGTTTAAGCAGCAAATTCAAGAGATTTTGCTATTTATATTTAGGAAAATTGCTTCATAGTAGAGATATCCAGGTAGAGCTTGTTTTAAATTAATTCTGCCTCCTTTCATTAATTTGGACGCCAGAGAAGAGTTTCAACTAGAGTATTTGCATATTGTTTTACATAAGCAAATCATAAATCCCTAACTAAGGCTAAAATCTTACATCTGCTCACACTTGTACTAAAATAATTTAGCAATTCTTTTCCCGTCAGACAGGCAGAAGAAATGTTTTTTTTTTTTAATTTCAAGTATTTCAACCACTTACTTCAATTACTTGTACAGATAAATGTCGAAATTATGCACAAAAACATTTAACTAGAGCAAGTCTTGATTAACATTCAGAATTTTGAAAATGAAACATAATAAGAAATATCAAATTAGCAACAATCTAGCAATTTGAGACTATATAAATACAAAGAGAGCATCATTTGAAAAAAAAAGAAATAGATGCTGACTTTGTACAACGAATCATAAGTAATTCCAAAATCCAAACAAACATGCTGACAAAGCCATACACTAACAATTTTGATAGAGAACACAAAAGTCAAATCAACGTTTATGGAATTGGGGGTTTGGTAAATAGAAGAAATAGCAGAAAAGCATCTTTGCAATCCATACCGCTGATTGTTTTGCTCTGACTTTTGTGAGGAAATAAAAGAGCAAACAAGAAATCATATAAACTGATTGTGTGGCATATTCTTGATTTTGTTGTATTTTTTGTGAACGACAATGACTAAACTGCAAGATAAGATAAAAGTTGTATAACTGATCAAATAACTTTTTAGAAGGTAAGATGACTCTTTCTCTTCTCCGTTCTCTGTTGGATAATAAACGTTGAGTATGCACAATTCATAGTGAATGCTAAATAGGAAAGAAAACCTAGGAGTGTACTAAAATTTATGTTCATTCTTGTAAATTGTGGCAGACAATGAACCCCAAGAATTGCAATGAGAAGATTCCATAAAAATTAGGTTCATGTAAAAATTCGAAATCTGATGATGTCTCTTACTTTTCTAAGAGGTTTGAAACATTACTTTTTCATGATATAAGAGAAGACGCAAAAAATGATTTATCTGAACAAAACAATTTCTGGAACTGTTTCTTGTTAGTATATTGCTCACTAAATTTCCCACACTACCCCCAGGGAATTCTGTCAAGTAAGTATATTGAATTGGGTAAATATTATTATTCTTATGTGATATCATCATAGCGAAGAATCAACATTTACGCAAACTCTCCCTTCAAAGTGTTTTACACAAAAATAGTTTGAAATCAAATTAAAGTAAAATAAAACGAGCGTTTTTTTTCTTTGAAACAATATTATTTTGTATATTTTTCTATCAAGTTAACATAAAACTTTCTCAATTCGTAAATTCTTAAAGAATCTCTAAAAATAAAATATAGGTATATAGACTTTGAAAAATAAGGGTGAAATACGTTAAAAGTCTGGCAGAACTAATTAACAAAATATATGATCTTAGTTAACAGCTTCCAGGAAATTAATAAAAAGTAAAGTCTTGTGAGAAACTTTGCGTCCTGTTCCGCCACATGAGTGAAGGAGTTGAATTAAACTTTAAAAGCAATGCCACATTCCTACTTATTTCTCGGCAGGAAATGAAATGATTTAAAGTTTTAAATGTGATGAAAAATTAACTAGTAAAAAAAAAACTATTCCTTTCATTTGCTGATTTTTGGTACAATAAGTAATCATTAATTCATATTGTTGTTGGCTAGCTATTTAGCTTGAGCGTTAACTATGTCGTGGTCATTCTCATTTCTGCTAAGTGAAATATTCGGTCGAGTACATGAGAGAGGAAATCATTTGGTGCGTGCGAACCGTGACTTGGAGATGCCATGCAAGTGATTGTGCTTTATGCATGAAAGTTATGTAAGCACTCTTCCAATTCACGGTGGCCTAACACTTGCCCAAAATGATTTGACCTCAGAAATAATAAGACGAGCCATCACTTGCAGATATTGGACAAACGGTTTGGGGCCACCAAAGATGCTTGGAGTAAAAGTTATTTCATGAATAAGTTTGATTCGATAAACATTCACAAGTGCATAAGAGATGTTAGCTGGAGAGTTGGGGAATGGAATGAATCTGTAATATATATGGAGAAGCGTACTCATTCCGTAATTACGTTTTCACTCGACTGAGATTTGAATAAGTTGAACTTTACACAAACTTTAGGCATTAAAAACGACTCAGGTGGAAATTACCGCTCCTGGTGTGATCCTGACAACTATAAAGTGTAGGAATGTGTAACATGTAATAATATAGTGTAATGGGATTAAGATATGGTATGCATGTGACAGGGGTTCGGGACAAACATGAGAATAAAATTAAATGAAATTATTGTTTGATTCAAGTTCAGAGAGTGTAATAACAAGAAGATGAAGTGACTGGGAGAGAACAAAGATCAAGCATTTCATGACTCCCATAATTGCATAAACTTTGCTTTACACCAAACACTTTCCAGGAGAATGAGATTACTTTCACGACTCTATCCACTTCTTCATCATGATAATAAGCCCTTCTAATCACATTACACAACTCAGACATTTTATACCCAACTTTCTAGAGAGAGATAATTATTATTACACCCAACAAGGTAGTCCACTTAATTATTACAGATTATTTGCATGAAAACATTATTCTAGTTTATTTGCCTCCTAATTAAATCTTTCGAGATTGCAAAAAGAAACACACTTGACTGGTTTATTTTATTTTCTGGAGAATCTTTAATCACTATCATGTTTGTATCATATAGCAAAAAATAAAGTTTTATCAATCCTGGTTCCCACAATATTTGCATCTGTTGTGAGATCGCATCCCAGATGTCTGAATTTGTTGCAAGGTTGAAGGTTAGCAGGTTGAATTGAATCAGAGATCAGGGATTTTGTGCATGAGAAAAAGCAATAACAATGTGAAGGATTTGGTGGACGAAGGATTTCGTGCGAAAATGTAACAGTTGTTGAAGAACCTAGTCTTGGCATGATGCTTGGTCGTTACGTCCTGGCTGAAAATGAATGGACATCAACTCCCAAAACGAGATGGAGATCGTTTTATCATGGAGAAATGTGCTAATAAAAATGATTATGAATAATCCCTTAATTTCACAAGAGGGTGTATATTTCTCACTTGGGAATTGAGTGACACTTGCGGCTCAATCACAACTCCAAAAAGACTAAATGTATATAAACTATTATAAACCATGCACATTGTGCAACAAAATTAATGATAAAAAGCCACACATGTTATTATTACTTATTAAACGAATTGTCGGTGGCCTTACCCTCCAGTCGAGTGTTATATAAGTATACACATAAACAAAAAGGATAAAGAAGATTGAATAAGAATCAAAGTTAATTTTTATAATGTTGACCCAATATGGCTTGATTTACCACTACTTAATCTTTGATCCGATATAAGCAAAACCAAAGCCAACTTTTGTGGACAGATAAAATGTACATCTGGATTTTTATTATGTACTCTTTTGTCTTTCACGAGAATCACAACCCCTCTCTTTCACTCTATATCTACAACATTATAATATTATATGATTATCAGCGGATCATAAGGCTTTGTATTCACTGAGGCGTTTTGCATGTTGAATAAAAGGAGTAATAATAGTCATCTCATCCTTTTCATGGATAATATAAAGTGTTGCACTTGTAACAGTGGCAAACAGTTGTTGGATATCTGATGATACTGGGGTTATGTGTAATCGAGTATTCATGAACTCTTTCTTTTCATAGAGTTCACTTTAGTTTTTACTCCAAGAAGGGGTGATAATTTTGGGCACAAACTCGTTCAGGATTGTGAATGGATAATATTATAGTAACGATATAGTAGGGGAAAGTTCTAGTGCTCCGTTGTCTTTAAATGTTTTCTTATAAACTAATAATTTACTCATATTCAACATAATTTTTTTTTGTTTCATTAAAATTCTATTCTGTTTCATTTCTTTATTTGATGGCTGTCTTTAGAGTCGGAATTATGAGAATTCTTAAAGATTTCATTATCAAAAAATTATTTTTCAATACCTTATGCCGACTAAACAATAAAGTCACACATGTTGATATTTGTTTCTATTCTTACTAGGACATTAAAAAAGTGGTTTATTTTCGCTCATTTATTTCCATTGTTATTGTTGAAGCACCCCACTTGAACAAAGTGGAGTGAGGGTTGCAGAATTAGGTATATCATTGCACCTAATCGTATCTGTCATTATATGAATGAAATGCATAAAACACTTGATGGCCCAATAAACTAAAGCGGTAGTGGATCACAAAACAGACTGATAAGTGTATCAGATTTTATTATTTATCACTTATTGGTCGCGTGTGTGTCGGACCCTTTTCTATTAATAAAAAAACACTATTCATATAAGGAGCAAGGGGAGCCCTCTCAAAACAATGGTCAGAGGCAACCACAAATGTCACGTTTGGGGTGAAACTGTGCACTGGCAAGTGTCAACCCAACTGCTGTGTATAATTTTAACCACAAAGACCTTATAAATACACGTGTCTGCATGCCTACTGCTTCTTTGTCAAAGCGTGGGCTATCCCGGATGAGAATTAGTCAAAATATATGAAATCATCATCAGTCCGAATACAAAGATATATGTATAATCTCTCGATTAGCAAAGTAGTGCATTCTCACATTGAGCCGATTTTAGAGAGAGTTCATTAAAGACTAATTATCTGATCTCACATGTCATTTTGTATTCTGTGCGACTATTCACCCAGAACGAGAATATACAATCATCCATTTTATTGTGTGAAATTAAAGTCATCCTTCTATGATATTGTTGTATGTGGAAAAGGGTTCAAATAATATATATATATATATATATACAGTGAAAGGGTTTCAAGTTATCAATCTTGCATCCACATGTAGCAAAATATATTATTAGCACTTGTGTGTAGTGGAACGAGTTTCATAATTACTTTCATTCCATCCATCTTTATCTCTCATGCTCATCGGCTGACAGGACATACAGAGAGTGTTCGAATAATGATTTTAAAAGCGATAATAATCACCATCAACCCATCATAAAAGATGTTAATTGATTAATAGTTTTTATACCCGGGGTTTAAAAGCGTTTCAATGTAGTACTATCTATATACGAAGGTGATTACTATTATGAAACTTATTGTTTTGGAAAATGTTAAAAAGGAGATTTACAAGATTCCTTTTCACATGTCTATCATATTTATACACATATTTGGTATAAAAATATTGTTATGTTGGATTTGGGATGAAATTCTACGTTTTCTAAAACTTTTCCTTTGTATGCGGATTGGCTTGGCTTCCGTTCTTTTGTGTGTCCTTTTAGCCTTGGCTTGGCCTATGTATAGCTCACATTTGAAATTTGAAAAGTTGGTGACTAAATTCAATTGAGTTCTTGGGTCTATTCCACACTGTTTCTGTTTCTTGATACAGGACTCATCGTCAGTGGTGAATATTTCTTTGTATTTCTTTCCTTAGAAAATTACATGAGAGCGATTCTCAATGAGCCAGAAAAAGAGCCAAGCCGCCTGCAACAAAGCAAATAAATAATGGACCAACAACCGTTTGAACGTTATATCAACTTCCAAACCAGCATCATACATCCGCATCACAACTTTTTAGTTTAGTACGTAACGTACTGTGCATTTCAAGAACATAAAATTGTAGAAAAAGTAGGAGAAAAGTTTTTGGATGATTTTGGTATGCTCAGCATATTTATTTCTTCTTATTGGGTTTGACTAGAGCAAAGCATGAAAGAAGTTTTGCTCTGAATTGAAAGCTGATAAATGGCATCAAATAGCACAAGAACTCGATTTTATAAGCGAGAGTACACAGTTGAAGTGGGGCTACAATAATTCAATCCCTCTTTTTCAGAATTGTACTTTTGATTCAGTTGTTGAATAATAGTTTGAAGCTGGTCCAAGGGAAAATAAGGCAGAAAAAGGTCCAGTCTTTGGCACTTGGCCTTTCTTATACAATGCTCAACTTTCTGTGTATGTAATTTACCTGTTAACATTAAATTTCGACCCCTTGATCTATCGTCTAAAATATATTTTCATATCAATATTTTTTTAAATGGTTATTTGTAGTGTTTTAATAATATTCAATCAATTTCTTGCAAAAATCTGTTTCAAGTAATAAGATAAAATTACGAAACTTTAATTTTCTTTTTGACACACATTGTTCATAATAATCATAATATAATTTTGGTAAAAAAGGGTGACAACAATGGAGCAATAAGTTTGGCTGCTGCGTGAGGGAAGAATATGGTGTTTAGCTAAATGAAAGGTGTGCCGGATGTACAGATAAATGGATCCATGTCTATTTTGCATTTAAACGACTGAGCTGGGTTCTATTTCACTTTTATCCTTTAATATTATTATCATCCAAATATCTTTTACACAACGTTTCATCCCATCTGCGTATTAGGGAATATATAGTGAGATGAAACTTTCTTCTTCGGAACCATTAGTTCATAAGTAAGAGACATTTATGTTCCTCTGGGCTTCTCTATATTTTTATTCACAGACATTGAACAATTTTATCAAAGACTCTGGATTTTCATTCTTTTTGCATGTTGAAAGCATTGAACTATTCATGATGGCACGTTTGGGATAAGTCGACGAGGGAAGACAAAGCTGTTAAAAACGAGCTTATAAAATCTGGGAAGAAATGACTTTAGTTATCCTACTGTCAACCAAGCATTAAGTTTTTGTCCCATGTTCGAATGGGAAATTGGGATTTGTACTTTTCCCTCTTGTAAACCTACTGGAACGGAAGGAAATGTCTCAGCCGAGGTTAATTATACTTTTCCTTAAATTACAAAGTCAAAAACTCCATTAAAAGATATAATATACAACGTATATATGTACAATCAAATTCATAAAATATAATCACATAAACTCTGTCTGAAAGCTATATATATAATATATTGACGGATCATTATATTGGTCCTTACTTTGGGTAATCTCCTTGAATCAATACATTCCATGACACACTCGTTTAGATTTATAGAAACTTCAATACATCCCATTCGCCACATGCAATCAATTCACGTAGTTTGGACACTTTAAGAGGTATTAGAACTATTGAGCAGGCTTATCGTATCTTGAGAGCTTTCATTGCGGAATGTTTTATATGTGACACTGATGGTGACGATGAGTTTACTTTAGCAAGAGGAAACAGAAAAAAAGGTAGTACCACTATTACCAGTGTTGATCTTTCAAACGAGTTCATGAACAGAATTGTGAGTACTACATACATACACAAGAGATCCAAAAATGCCTTCTCTTTGCCCAGCCAATTTGGACGGGAAAATACATAAATATTCACCAAAGTCACGTCATTCTTTGTCCCTTGGGGTGAAACTAAGTTGAAAGAAAATTTGCTTCTTTAGTTTTTTTTTTTTAAATCTGTGCAAACATGGGACAAAGAGAATTAAGATAGATTAAAAACTAAGTGCACACTCTTTTTATTAAATTAATTTTTCTGAGAGTTTGTAATGGCTGTATACATTTGACGAAAATTGAGACCTTGTAAAAAAAACTTTTTTAAGATGGATTATAACGAGAGTGGAAATTGTGGCATTTGCTTCTTTTCCAATGTATTTCTTATTTTGGAAACCCAGGGAGTGTATCACTGTGCATCTCGTGTGAGGTGTTGCCAGCCGTTAATTACTGCACTATCGTGTCTTCTTAAATCACCGCCTTTGGCCACTCTTTTGATAAAAAGAGAGATAAATAGCGTCGTTGCCATCCATTCAGCAGACTCCTCTATTTTTACTTTCTAATCAGGGTAATTTTGTGGATAATGGGGTGAAGGCAGCAGAGTAATTTTGAGTCATACAAAACCTAAATGAAGCAGTAGCAAGAAGTAGTAGCAATAGCATATATAGATGTGTATACCTGTGGAACAAAAAGACACAGGTAGTTTGTTGGGGCCTTCTTTATAGTTTTGATTAAATCTAGAAAAAGGACCACTTGTAATGTTTCAAATTAAGAAAATGAGTTTACCCTTAAGTAGGAATATTATAAAGGCTCTAATAACTCCTATATATCCGATCGAACCAAGGAAATGGTCTTAGACCAAAACTTGAGGATCCAAAGTTGTAAACGAGATGAAGGTTGCTTCAGTTTTTGTTTTGGGAAACACCTGGCAAGCAAGAATTCTTCAAGGGGCAGATGTTCACGAGCGACATTGGGCTCGTGTTATCCACTCTTTAGCTGACCCACACTGACGGGCACATTTAACGCAATGGATTTAAAAAAAAAACAAGATTCTCAGATCTTACGAAGAGTATTTTTTATATTAATCCCACACACTTGTCTCAACTTTTAGTTATTAAATTAACCAACATATCTACTGCTGTTTATACCATTTGATCTTCATCATTATATTATTATTATGTCAAGAAAAAAAGAAAAGAATAGAAGCGGTCAATCTTTTCCCATCTTATTTCTATTTTATTCTTTACGCGAGGAACTGGACCTTCGTGTTATTTTTCTTTGAACTTTGTTCTTCAGTGGTAATAGGAAGTAGCCAAGAGTCGTATAAAAAACTCATGAAAAAAGTGTTCACTATGTGCTATCTTTCTTCTCGCACTTCTTCTCACTCCCACCCACCTTGTTTAGCCAATATAGAATATCTCTAGATAAAATTCCTTTTGGACAAGAGTCAGTTGGGGTTAGTTGAGTGAGGTTAGATTGGGCCTAACTCATCATCATCCATCTCACATCTAGATATAAAGATTCTCCCGTCTCGTATTTTTTTCTTGGAGAAAGTAAAGCTGGCATCTATAAGATTGGAATGGTCAGCATGGGATGATGGCGTGATGAAGGTTGAAACGTGCAAAATTTGTGTGGACGAATTGTGAAATGTTCTCCTTTCTCCACTCTTAAGAATTTACTCTTGCCATTCTCTTTCCGTTGTGAATGGGGAAAATGATGGGAGCTGGCTTCCGGGATGGGGTTTAGGCTAGAAATTGCACAACACACAAAAAGAGAATGAACTGACACAAAATCTGTTCAACGTGAGAATTTCTCTTCTCATCTTCTTATTCTTTGTTTGATGAATGTCAGACAAGGTTGGATTTAGCTTTTCCTCAATTCTTTCAACATTTCACCAAATTACTAGGAGAGAAAGACTTTAATTAATGCAGGTCTTGACTGGGAGCGAATTATGAGGCCTTTCCTAAATAGCGAGAGGGAGAAAGAATATAAGGTTAATCCCCAATTACAATGAGGGTGAAGTGGGGATAGATATTAGGCTTTCCTAATAAGATGTACTATTTCCCTTGATTAATTCATTAATTTTCCATTCTTAAATGCCAACTTTTAAGTTTGTTTCCTTCCACCAAAGAAAAAAATACGTGATTGTGCGGTTGACGTGACTTTTTCTTTCTTTGGCATTTACTCACTCAACTTTTTCACAAACTTTGTCTCCGAGTGGGTCTCAATTTTCTCAAGTTTACAGCGTTGAAAATTAAAAAAGTCGGATTTATGACCATCCTTGTGTGCCATCAGCCAAGCAAGCCATTACTTTTCTCCCTTGGAGAAAAAAACGGGTACAAGTGGTAGAGTTTTTCTTTAAACCAAGAGGAGAGATTTTGGTTTTGGAGAGACATGACACGAAAGTTGAAAATGTGTGATTTGATCTATGGGATGATGACGATGAGCAAAACATAGCAAAAACGAGCATCGAACATGTCCTTGTTATTTACAACCACAAAAGTTGGACCAACCAACAAGAACCAACAAACATCTCTTTAGGCAGAAATGAAAGAGAGTATGCCTCAGATAACCGCATCTCATCTCATCTACTACCATACACTTGAACCCTACAAAATACTTTATGGATGCGATTCTAGGGATAATAAGAATTATCGTCATATATCAAAGGAAAAAGCTGGAGGAAAATCACATTACAAATATCCACGCTGTCCTCCTACTCCTCATAAATAGCCAACAACGCCAAGTAATTCTGTATAATAATAATACGACGACTACTGGAAACAAAACAAGGCTGCAATAAAGAGAAGACACGAATATGCACAGTATGATCCAATCCAAGTTCAATTTTTAAACCCTAAAAGACTTGGATTTGTACCAAGTTGCCGGATTGAGTTGCATGTTTTGAATTTGAACACTGCTCCTCATTTTCATCTCGTCTCAACTGGAAATCGTTTTACATCCTAGATCCGGGATCATTTTTCTTTTCTTTTTAGTTCTTATGATAAACATTTTAAAAATATTTAAAAAAAAAAATACTTTTAAACATCCAAACTCTTAGTTTGGAAAAATTTATCATAGTCATGTATATAAATAGTTCTCAAAAGTTTCAAGCAAAGAGAAACAACTTTTGTCGTCTCAAGTTGTGAAAGTATATTTATGTAAAGCCAATGGAATATATATAAGAAGATTTAAGAGTTGTGTCGTTGCACAACAAGCCTCCACTTTATAAAATGATGATATCTCATCCTCAACTCGAAGAGTCCGAAAAGTTGTAATATTATGATGAGATGAAGAGAAATATAAAGCAAAATAGTAGTGTCCCCAAAGGACAGGCAAGTTGGGCAATCTATCTACATTTTACATACAGAGCATCACATTACGCTGGTTGCATTTATATTTTCCATCATCAATCTCCCAAACGGAAACGGTAACATTGAGCAGTCCCTATTACTGTCTCCTGTCCGGACTTTGTATTACCAAACTAACCGCAGATTTTTTTTCACTTTTTCCTAGTAGAGAATCAGACAGGAGACTAAAAGAGAGTCCAAAGGGAATGTATCCTTTGCTTCCGTTTTTTGTGCACCCCTTCTTAAAAAAGTTGTTATGCATTCTGCGGATCTTTTCTTTCATGGAAATCTCAGGGGAGAAGTTGAAGGAGGCCTATACCAGACTGAATGTTGTGAAGTGAGATGAAATGGAAAAGTCCACATGGACACATATGTTTCCTATTTTTCAGATGTTTTAAAAATGCGGCTACATTCATGCAAAGTGTTGCTTCCTTTAGTTTAGTCTTTTCCAAGACAGAGACAGGAGGCTGACAGAATTTTTGATGCATATGGATGAATGAGTATAAAGTGTTTTTGGGTAATCAATTCCGTTATTTGTTTTAGAACGAATTTAAAGTACTGGAAACGTATGACGATGATGGCATAATATCCAGCTTAATGTTTTGGAAATTGAAATTTAGTTTGTAAGCTATAAAGTACCATTAAATTTAATGCGTATACAGTATACGACCTAGAAAATGTGTCCAGTCGCTTCAGATTTTTGATGAAATTAAATATATCAAAAGCACAGCCTATAGAATTCTTGCCAATCAGTGTAGATAGTTGCTTTACTTGTTCAGTTTGTTCTTGAATCCCCCTTATCCATCTTTAAGAATTACTTGGACCAAGTATGAATGATGGATAAAATTATGTTGGGGTGTGATTAGCTAATAAGAAACAGTGGTAAACGTATTGACCATATGCTGTTTCAGCATTTTTCAAACCCCCTTGTAGAAACTTGTCTACATCAAATCCTTAAAAAGAAAGACCCTTTTGTTTGTTTGAGGGTCTGAGATGTGTGCAACCTTTAGGGGCAATCGTTGGTAATAATAAAGTAAAAAAAAAACTGGCTGGATGATCGGGTGTTAAAGCAGTGGCTACAAATAAGATATTGAGGCAGTGGTGGGCATCTTAAGGGAATTGCTTCCTTTCTTAACCCTTATAGTTTTGGTAAAGGCCGCTGATGATGATGGTGATGGCTGGTAAGCATGAAGATAAATGTACCGTAAGAGATCTAGTTTCTGGCACCCCCGTCTTTTTGGATCATTGGGACTCTTTTCATGTTCCAATCCAAAAGTTCCATGTTCAATGGCTCTAACTAACTAGCATAACAACGTGACTGTCCCTATAGGCATTCATATCCAGTATGAAATTTGGGCAGAGAAGAATTGAGAATGATGGAAAGAAAATCAGCATTAGGGTTTGAGTTGAGGAGGCCAAACTGGGAATTGGAAAGCAAACATCCCAACCTTCCAAGACTTTCAAAGACCCAAACGAGCAGATCTTCTTTAAACTTGTCGCAACCAAAAGTTTGAATTGAAAGAGGGCACAAATTCTCCAAAGAATTTATTCTTTGTGCTCCCAAATCTGAAAAAAGGTCCTGAAAAGGAGACCCACACTGCCTGAACTTGTTCCTTCTATCTCGTTACTCTCTGACACGCTGATTGTGATGGGATCCAATATTATTGAACTCGTATTCTATGCTTCTGTTCAAAATTCACCCCAGATATTTCATATAATAATAATATATGGTGATGCAATTATGTACACATCACATCCTACCACATACTATCATACTCAAGAATTGGAAAATATGGAAAAATATATATGGATATAAGTATTTGAGCAAATATATGTTTTAAATCTGTAGATCTGTGCATATACACTTGTCCTTGAATACAGATTTTGTTTGACAAGTACTTTGTTGAATAGGAGGGCTCTTTTATTTCAGGAAAGGGATCAAATTTCGTTTTTCCAAAGTACCAAATGTAAAAACACTTGAGTCCTAAACTGCTGAAGCAACAAATGGTATGTAAACTGGATCAGTATTAGTGTCCAGGATGTTCAAATGAACTCTTGTTCATCACTTGCCTTAAAAAGTCCATTTAATTATCATATGGTTCAAATTTCTTTGGAGAAGAAAATATAGAGAAAAAACAGTCTACAAATAATACCCAGCTTAAATCAGTAGATATCGTTTATCCAATAGAAAAATAAACATTTTAATAAAGCTTTTTACCAAACATTTCCAAGATTCAACCTTGCAATAAGATTGCAATTTAGTGAATTTAGTATTTCAGTTTGTCGGAGTTTCATATCTTGTTAAAATGTTCTAGATGAAATCATTACGTGGAACGAGGTCTAATATATATTTTTATTTTATTGCTTTATACTACCTATAGTAGATGATTGGTATTTTAATAAGCTTGTTTGAAGAAAAGCAACAAGTTTTGAAGATATCTTTTTAAAATCTCCAATTAAACTTAATAATTCCGAAGCAGTTTGGCATGAAATTGCGCAACCATGTTATGTATGTGTGTATGCACTTGATGCCGTGTCGAATTGGATGAGGGAAGATTAGAAATCTCTTCTTTTTGGACAATTATAATTGCATTTGGATGAAATACTTGAACAGGATTTATACACTTGGAGTAGTGAGGGACAAGAGCCCAAAATGTTATTAGTGAAGTTGGCCAAGAAGTGAAAAGCTCGTAAAGCAAACACTCAAAGAAACTTGAGAAATCTTATTGTAAGAATAAGAAGAGCAGAAAAAATTGGACAAACTTCTTCTGCCATCCGTGTACTTCCTCCATCGTTCTCTCTCTGTGTGTTTTAGTTCAAGGCAGAAAAAGTCACCAGCGTAAGAGAGCCATTACTACCACTGCATTAGTAAAGTATTAGATAACATTACATTACAATGGTAAAACTCCATATAACGAGTAACATTCTGGTTAGTGCTCGCATATGTCTTTCACTACTTTTTTCTAGAGTATTTTTTGTCATTCACAGGAAGGAAGGATCATTGAGAGATGAGTTAGAGTTGGAGAAACATTTAAGAGTTAACTTTGGAGAGTAGATCATCATCCTAATATCGTTCCAAACCACTCTCACTGACAGTCACACACCAGCCAACTCGAGCAAACTCTTAACCTAACCTAAAATGTAATTTAGCTACCTACAACCAACCCACCACGGATACAATTTACAAAAGTATCTGTCCCAATATGTGATCTTACTCTTGATCTTTACTTTTCTCCATCTTCTCTAAACCATGATCTCTTGATATGCTGAAGAAAGAATCCATACACTCTCTTGATTGCTTGTAACTACTTGCATCTACTACTACAGAAATTCCATTTAGAAATAAGAAAAAATCACTTGCTTATCGTACTTCAGAGTGAGAGAGAGAGAGAGAGTTGGATTTACGCAAAGATAAAGATTTGACTGGATTTTAGAGTGGGTGGGCTGAAACATTTTTTTTTTCATTTCTAAATAGAAACATTGAGATTGGATTGTGTTCTTTGCTCTCATTAAATCCTTTTTGTAATGTCTTGAAATGGTAGATATAGCCAAGTAAAAAAGGAGTTAACGTAACGCCCAATAATGTCTACAGAATACAAGTAATATATGTCCTGTAAGAGAAGAGGAGGTTAAGAGAGACACATTCTTGGCTGAAGTATCATAACTTAGTCACTGCTTAATTTAATGTCGGGCATTAATGCAACCATTTACTACAAAATACGAGTGGTGAAAAGAAAGAGAGAGAGAGAGAGCAAAGTAAAAGTTAAGGCGTAGGACGATTCATCAATGCCCCGTCTCGTACAAAGGATACTGAAATCGACGACACGGGACAACAAGACAATTGAGATTCCTGAATCGGGGTTTCCAAAAGAAACTTGTCTTGTGCATTTCATTCAACCAGAAATAAATAGAATGTTGATCTCTCTCCTATCTAAACTATTCTAAACTGTTTATATATATACTCACTGCATACAATATCTTGCACTTTATCACAAGTTGTGACAAAGAGTTTTCTCTTTCTCTCACTCTGCAAAGAGTAGAATCACAGACAGAGGAGGAATGAAAAGAATTAAATGCTAAAAAGCAAAAGTTGGAATGAAATGGTCGAGAAAAATGCTCAATAATTTCTGAATAAATTGACACTAATAGGCAATATAGCTGGATTAATTAGCGACCGGAAGTGTCGACAGTCATAGCAGGGAACACGTATGTAAGTATATATAGGCAGTAAAATAATTTAGACAAATTAAATGTATTACAAGACAAGTTAAGTTGAGCTCAAGTTTATGGGGTTAATGGATAGTTTTTCTTCTCATATCCCATCATTACATTAAGATAAGAGCCAAAAGAGCAAGAAGTGGATTTGGCTGGTGAAGGGAAGCGAATAATTTGATAAGTTTTGTTCTTTGGTTTTTATTTCAGTTTGACTACAACGGGATATCAGGGGACGATCGGAGCCACAACAATTGCAAGCCATGTCACTCCAGTACAGGCTTTCTTTATGGAATTCATCTTATCCTTTGTCATTACCCTAACGTTCATGGCTGAGCCCAACAACAGTCTGCCAACTGCAGCCGTTCTCCTTGCTGCCAATCTTGTCGCCGTAAGTTCCTTTTGTCTCCCAAGTTAGTGCCAAGCTATCCATGAAATCAGTCAGTAGAAATAAAAAAACACAATACAATATCAATGTAACATTATCTTGCAAAAAATGCGTCCTTCAACTAAAAGTAACTGTTATTGATTTCTCCCAATATTTCCCTGATTCTTGGAACAGCTCCCACACATCTGACATCATTGACATCCTTTGATTTTTCAGCTACCATGTACTGGAGCCGGTCTCAATCCTGTTCGTTCCTTGGGTCCTTCTTTTGTGACAAATAAATGGACAAGTCACTGGGTTTATTGGTACAAATCAATTCAAATCATTCACATTAAATTAATAATTTAAAATAAAATTTGCAATTTTGAAAATAATTAGGCTGGGGCCGATTCTGGGAGCATTATTGGCAGCATATCTTCACAAATTCATTTTGAGACGGATTCCCAAAAAACCGAAGAAGGTGAGAGAAAGTACTTCTGACGGAGACTCCTTGGACCTTCCCACCACCGCACATCCCACAAATACTCATGACAGTAAGAGACAGTTTGCATCATTCGGCTAGCACCTAAATATGCATGCATGCTATTCTTGCAATATTCATTTTCGTGTTTCACACTTAAAAACTGCTACAATTTAAGTAGTTCAACAAAGACTTGGAGTGTGTTTTCATCTTGTTAAACGTTGGCTAAACTTTGTTGTTTGCTTTCGTGAAAAATGAAAACTTTGGTGCTGAACTATAATAAAAAGAATGTGTGGTCAGTAAATAATATATGATGCGTTTTTATAATAATTGGTTAATCAATTAAGGTTTTAAGGCTCGTGACATTTATGGCACTCGACCGTTTAAATTTAGAATATACGTGTCACGATCTACTTACGTAAATAAAATGTAAAGGTGATGGATCACCATTTGTTATGTTATGTTATCATAAAAAAGTTAAAATTGGAGCATACTCTTAGTTGATAATTAAATCCCTCATCTGACAGGTGTACTTGAGGTGTGTTGCATATATAAATGCGAGATCAATCTATAATGCAATTTATAATCACTCTGAAACCAAACCATCGTAAAAATGCGTCCAATCCTTGTCCTCTTTGCGTCCATTGCCGTTGTCCTCGGAGGGACTCCTTATATTCCTGAACCAAGGGACGAAGCTTGGCTAGAAAGGCACAGAGGATTCGTGAACAATACTCTCATTAACGGTCAAAACATTAATGTTCTGTTTTATGGAGACTCTATTACGGATGCATGGCGTAGTACCGGTTTGCCGACATTTAACGAGGCGTATGCACCTCTTGGGGTAATTATATCATTGCTAAAAAACATATCCAATATTGAAATATTACAAACAATTGTTAAATTGTTTGTAGGCTGCCAACTATGGTATAGGTGGGGATCGCACTGAGCACGTTTTGTGGCGCATTATTAATGGAGAAGTAGAGAATCTGAGTCCCAAGCTTTGTGTTCTTAAAATTGGTACATACTCACACTCCATGAAAAAGTTGTTATTTATTTTTTGGGTATTTGAAATATTGTATTTCAAATTCAGGTACCAACAATCTTGGGGCTAACACTGATTATGAAATTTCTCGTGGAATTTCTGCAATTGTTGATCAGCTTAGGGCTAGAATGCCAGAAATGAAAATTTTACTTTTGGGCGTTCTTCCAAGAACCAACGCAGACTTGACCACTAGAACCGAGAACATTAACAACATGATATCCATTTTAGACAATGGAAATACAGTGCGACATTTAAATATGAGAGATGCTTATTATTTGGGTAATTTTACTACATGATTGCATTTTAAATTACATTTCAATGTTTTCATGCAAAAATTCTGTTTATATGAAATGCAAGGCAATGGAAACTTTAACATGTCGCTTTATACTGCTGACCTTCTTCATCTTCAGGCTGGCGGATATGTAAGATGGCAAGAAGTGATGGACAATCTTTTCCAAGCAATGTACAATTCAGAGTGAATTGATGAAAATAAAAGTTTTAATTAATGTTGTCAATTTAAAACACACTAAATTCTTTATAATAAATAGTTCAGCACCATCATAGATATTAAATATCTTTTGCATTTTCATAATATTTCAATGGCAGATTTTAATACAAAAGTTTTTAAACTATATAGTGATCCAAGGTCTGGTGAAAGTTTACCGATGGCTTGCATCTCTCTCCTACCCTACTGGGTCTCAAAACGTTCCACCTTCGGCCGATGATGTTAATCGGTGTTAACTTTATTCAGTAATGGATAGCATATCTCATTACATCAATAAAATTACGCTTTTTATACCTTATTTGAATAAATACGATAACCCTTAATAAAATAGAACACTTTCACCTTGCTCCTGACACTTGCATGACTTGACTCAAATTGCTTAAAAACTACCTGTATTACTGGCTATATTATTTGTGACTCTTATTTTGCATGACATTCTTTTTTGTTATTGTTTGTTTGATTTGCAACCCGAATCAACAATATTAATATTTGACTAATTTTTTGATGTTTTTGTATAGGACTCCTTGCCGAAAGATTTGAGCCCATATATAACACACGCTCTTTATATATGAAACCATCTCCAGTGCTTCCAAGAACGAATTTAAGCCGATCACAATCCGTTTACGCTTCCAAACGCTTGGATTATAATCACCCAAAATTTGAAGCTCTTAGAAAACAAATGACGCCTCATTCTTCCGGACATCATTCTCATCATCCATGCAACGACTCATCCTCAAACTACGAATCCCTGTACGACAAAAAACAATGTTCTGGGAACGGTCACGCAACCCCAGGTGGGGGAAATTTGCTTATTTCTGGACCCCCATCATATGAATCCGGATATTGCCATTACAAAACATACGACACTGCATCGACTGAAAAAAGCCACATCAGACAACACAAACGGGAACCGAGTGACATGAGGGACAATCAGACTAATAGAATTCTTGCACAATACGAAACTGCCAAAGGACTTGTTGATGTTGATCCAAAAGCAGCTTTAAAATCACATCATAAATCTTCTCTTTTTTATGAATCAGAGTATTCCACAAAAGAGAAAATGAATAGTAACAGTAACACTATTGAGAAAAAACTAATCGATACTTCTCCAATCACTAATGATGCGGAACACCATAATCCACCTCCACCCCCTCGCTTTCGAATGCAGATGCCCCTTCACCAAGAACGTCAACGCCACATCCCTCCAGGACAATGTTCAGGGGAGCAAAGCAATGAATTGAGTAAAGAAGGACATGGGAAAACAGACTTTAACACATTCCCTGCCAGACGACCTTATGAACATCTTGATAATGCAAATAGAAAACTTTTAGATTTTAGTCCAAGCAATTCTCAGCCAAACAGTAGCTTACCAACTCCAAACTCTAGTAATGCTAATTATACTGCCAGGTTATTAATGGCCGAGAAGGATTCGACTTACTCTAGAATTCTTGCACCTTTGATGAACTCAAAGCCTTTGGCTCCTGGGAGCAATTCTAATGGCAATTTTTGTAGAATGTCACCAAACGATCAGTTTGTTTATTCCTATCATTGAAATCATAGACTTTATTTAAATCTCCATTATTAATAATTATTACTAGTACAAAAGGCATAGTTGTTTTCAAATAATAAATATTTTGCTTTATTGAGCTTGATCAAGTATCTCTTGTTAATTCTTCATACAAATCATGTAACGTCAGCTCTTGATTTCTAAATGTATTCCAAGTGAAAATATTCTAATTGTGATAAAGTTTTTATTACTTTTGTAAAAGATGCGTAGATGAAAGGTATTTTAAATGTTTGTCTTGTTCAGCTTGTTAAAGTTATAAAATGTTTACTATTATTATATAACTATACAGTTAATATAATTCAGAGTTTATCAAGTCCAGTTTAAATAGCTGACTGTTGCTGGTATGCTAGCTAATCACTGTAACATAATCTATTTTACTTAGCTTAGTTAATGTATAAGTGCCATTTATGATAAGATGTTGTTGGAACAATGATATATTGTTTTAAAACTCATCAAAAAGAATTAATCGAGACTTACTTTGTACTTAAAAGTGTAAAACTAAATGTAGACTAGATAGATGGTAATAGATGGTAAATTAATTAAGGTGTAAACGTACGTGAATAAGTGTACATACATATATAGATATATATATTATTACCTATATATTTTAATTTTATTTTTAGTTTACGTTATATTCATGGCGCATTGCATGCGCTTATTAATCTCCTGACAAAAAGCTCAACTGCAAATAGTTTTCATTCATTGTGCAGCAATCGACAAGCTCAATTTTTGACTGGAAAGTAATCAGAGTTCAAAAAGTGGAAATTATCTGGAAACAATTGAAACCGAATTAATAAATGTAATTAATAATTCAATCGATCTGTTAAAAAAATAATAAATTATTGCTATCCACTTTTTTGACTTTGATGGCATTTTCAAGTCATGGTTGAAGCTTTCTGTTTTTGCAAATGAACTATGAAAATTGTAGATAGTAGATTTAGAACTGTAAATATGCTCGGTATTTGTTCGTAATTAATGTACACTGAGTCTCATAAGTGAAGGCCAAAGAGTGTCATATCACTTCAAGTCTCAATTTCTCCTAAAGTACTCGGAATTTTTAATTGGTTATTCTTTCATTCTGAAGATAAATTATT